>JAJIBD010007947.1:0-82500 GCA_021461705.1 Cryptotis parvus
CCCCTCTCTATCTTACCTAACCTCTGACTCCCCATGCGCCAGTGGTAATTTCCACTTTTGGTAAGATCACCTGGTATATTTATGTCATGCAAATAAATGCAGTCATTCTATGTCTCTCTCTTTCCTTCTGACTAATTTCACTCAACATGATTCTTTCCATGTCCATCCATTTATAGGCAAATTTCATAACTTCATTTTTCCTGACAGCTGCATAGTATTCCATTGTGTAGATGTACCACAGTTTCTTTATCCAGTCATCAGTTCTTGGGCATACTGGTTGTTTCCAGGTTCTGGCTATTGTGAATAGTGCTGCTATGAAAATAAAAAGTGTGGATTGTGTTTCTGCTGTGTGTTTGGCTTCCCAGGGCATATTCCCAGGAGTGGTATGGCTGGGTCAAAGGGGAGCTCAATTTCTAGTCTTTGGAGGAATGTGCATATTGTTTTCCAGAAAGGTTGTACAAGTCGACATTCCCACCAACAGTGTATGAGAGTCCCCTTTTCCCCGCATCCACGCCAGCACTTGTTGCTTTTACCCTTTTGGATATGGGCCATTCTCCGTGGTGTGAGGTGATATCTCATTGTTGTTTTTATTTGCATCTCTCTGATGATTAGTGATGATGAGCATTTTTTTCATATGCATTTTGGCCATTCAGATTTCTTCCTTGTCAAAATTTCTGTTCATCTCTTCTCCCCATTTTCTAATGGGGTTGACTGTTTTTTTCTTATATAGCTGTACCAGTGCCTGATATATCCTGGATATTAACCCCTTATTAGATGGGTATTGGGTGAATATTCTTTCCCATTCTGTGGACTGTCTTTCTATCTTGGTCACTGTTTCTTTTGAGGTGCAGAAGCTCTTCAGTTTCATGTAGTCCCATATGTTTATATTTTCTTCTAGTTGCTTTGTTAATGGTGTTTCACCTTGAAGATGTCTTTAGCTTCAATGTCGTGGAGGGTTTTTCCTATATTTTCTTCAACGTACTTTTATGGAATCAGGTCTGATATTGAGATCTTTAATCCATTTTGATCTAATTAAAAGTCATCTTTTTCTGTTTATATGAGAACAAATCCCTTAGCATAAATATATGCAAAAGGATCATAGGAAGGAGAAAAAAACAATCCCTCATTTTTATGACAAAAACCCGGGACTAGCATGAAGGGTGTGAACCAACAACAGGACTAGCAAGTAATCCAACAGTCACTGGTGCTCAGGAATAACTCTGAGCAATGCCAGGGGGAACATATGCAGTGCCAGCGACTGAACAAGGGTTGGTCATTGGCAAGTGCCAATGCATATGCAGTGCCAGGGATTGAACAAGGGTTGGCTGTGTGCAAGGCAAGTACAAAGCAGTGAGCAAGGGCTTATCTCTGTACTCTCTCCAGTTCTCTATTATACTCTGAATTTACAATACATTCAGGTGCAATTCTGTTCTTACCAACCTCTTGAGAAGCTGGGAGATTGCAACCATAGTCTGAGATTTAAGGATTAAGACTTATGCTTAGCTGAATATAAAGAAGTAAGAATGAAGAGTATAAAAAAAGTCCTAGTGAACAGAATATAGGCGAAGAAGAGGTCAGTCTCATATTTATCTGAAAAGAAGGAAGAACAGGTTTGGTTAGAGATACATTGTAAAAAGGGAGGACTAAAAAAAGGGAGGACTATCATAGAAGTTATTTTCTCTGTGAAGCAGGAAGTGAAATAGACACTGAGTCAAACATATGTCCAAGTGCTTTGAGGATCACCTGAGAAACATATATGGCTTCTATAAGTCCAATGCAAAAAAAAGCAGAAAGTGCTCTTGACTTTTCCTGACAGTCATCGTGTATGCTCCAAACTGTGCCTAGCCATTTTGATATTATGATAGCATTTACTGTATTTTTTCTTGTTCATGTGTTTATTTCTCTTCTAAAAAATGTGCTTTCTTGGGCAGGAGTTCAATAAAATACCTATAAATTCTGCACTTACTCCATCAAATTATGTTTCATTATTTATATTTTTCTTTACAGTTATAATGTACAAGGTGATTGACAATTGTTAAGATAGTCTTGCTACTCTTGCTTCTTAGTAGCACTTAAAAGCTAGAGCAAAAATGAAGAAAATTTAGAATAGAAACGATCTCTCCTATGACTGATGTAAATTCTGTAGTTCTCCAGCCATAATTCCTGGTGAGGTTATGGTATAGCAATGAATACCAAAATAAAGAATGGTCTTCAGACTACTTTTTACATATATGCCTATTCTGAAAGTTCTAAATACTTAAACAGGTCTGGAGTGATAGTACAGCATGTAAGGCACTCACCTGTACGCATCTGATCTGGGTTCAATTCTTGCCACATACATGGTTCCCTGAGCCCTACCAGGAGTGATCCTTGAGCAACAGCCAGAAGTAAGCCCTCTGAGCCACATGATAAAATTTGCCAAATTTATAAATACCTAAGCATAAAATGTTACCTTAGACAAAAATTCAAATATTACCTTCAGCACACATTTGGAAGAATATACACCAAAAAGATAACAGGGGCTCTTCTGTAGAGTTTACTGGTCCTTTCTTGTTGGATTACCCTTTGTTCACAGCCCTAGTCTCCTACTTGCCATACCAAGATTCTGCCTTTGTCCTGGGCAGGTCTATAGACCCAAGGCAGAATTCCATCTCTGGGGAGGAGGTCCCTGGTAGATTTCACCTGGAAGGAGGGGCTTTTTATACCTTCCTAATTGTTTCGGGATCAGAACTCCATCAGCTCTTGCAACTCCCAACCTCCAATGTTTTGGGAGGGGTTAACTAACCTACTTGACTTGAGAGAGATAGGAGAGGAGAGGAGAGATTAACGAGTAGCCTCTGACTACAAAGGAACATCTGTGATGGTCCTATTCCCTTGTCCATCAGTGGGGGCTGGAGGGGATAATCGTTTGCCCCAAATGCACTAGGGGGACCCTGCGAACCCCAATATCTTTTGGGGATCCATCTGAGCCCCAATACCTCCTGACCCTCCTAGTAGGTCCCATGGTGAGAAAGGCACATTGGGAGAAAGTGATCTTCTCTCTCCTCCCCGCCTCACATAAGCACAATTTCAATATGGTCTGATCGCTGAACCAGCCAGGAGTGATCCCTGAGGGCAGAGGCAGGAGTAAGACCTGAACATCTCTGGGTGTGGTCCCAAAACAAACAAAACAATAAATTAAAAAAAAATATAAAAGCACAAATCATAGTCAACAAAATATCTCAATGGACTGCAATGCGTGAAAAGTCCTAAAACCATGTGGTTTTAGGACATCATGGACCCCTGGACATCACCAGGAATAACTGTGGAGCACAGAGATAGATGTATTTCTCGAGCATTTTGAAGTGTGGCTCCAAAATAAAAAAAAATAAATTTAAAAATTTAAAAAGTAAAAATTCTGTCAAAGTGTTCAAGATTTATCCATCAAATATTTACTGAGAGTTTCCTGCTAAGTATCAAAACAGCTTCTTGTTAAGAAAAAGAAAAACAAAAGTTAAGTGCATTCATTCTGGAGCTTGTAGTCTAGTTGAGGAAACCTATTAAGCAAATAAGTTCAACAGTACGTTAGATGGCCCCAGATAGATACATTTTTACCATTCTACTTATGTCTGTTTTGAAGACTACACCTGCACCACTCAGGGGTCATTCCTGGTCTGCTGTGGACACAGTATGGGGTACCTATGATCAAACTGCTGCCAGCATCATGCAAGGGCAGTACCTCAATTCCTGTACCATCTCTCCTGTTGCTATTTTAGCAGGGAAGTTACTAAGATGTTATACACATTCAATGCAAGTTCTGAGGAAATCCTAATGTCATTTTTTTTAGAATATAAACCACACAGTTGCTAAAGTTTTCATGAAAATAAAACATCCCAAATAGTAAAGTTCTTCTGATAAGAAAGAAAGAGATGGGAAGCCGTATAGTAGTCAAAATAGCATGGATTTAAAATAAAAGAAGAAATCCAAATCAATGGAATAGAATTGAGAATATAGAAATAACCTCTCATGTTTACAGATACTTAATTGAATGCAAAGGAGCCAAGTATATAAAATGGGGAATAAAAGGCTCTTTAAGAAATAGCGCTGCAATAACTGGGTAGCCAGATGCAAAGTCATGAAATTGACTCACCATTTTACATGATGCATAGGTTAAATCAAAATGGAATTAGCTACTGAATCTGAATTCATGAAGTATATTGAAAACACAGGCAAAATACACAGTGTAATTGGCCTGTGATGAACTCCATTAGCAAGTAAAATAAAAATAAACAAATGGGTTTAAACCAAACTAAAAACTTTTGCACTGTAAAAGAAACTATCACTAAAATGAAGATATATTCTACAGCAAGGGAAAAATATTCACACATCATACTTTTGACAAAAGGTGAACATATATATCCAACCAAGTGTTTAACTCCTGGTATGTGGCCAGATCCAGCACCACAGGTGCTCAGAGCGCCATCAGCAGTAGTATTTGATCACATAGCCAGGAGTAAGCCATTAGCATGGACAGATTTGGCCACAAATTCCAAAAACAAACTCAAAAACAACAACATAAAATAAAAGCCAAATTCTCCAAAGAAGACATACAAATGACCAGCATGCACATAAAACGTGCTTATTATTAGAAAAATTTGAATCGAAACAATGAGATATCACTTGACATCAAAATAAGAATACCTATACCAACCAGAAAGAGCAGAATTAAGTGCTGGTGGGGATGAAGAGAAAAAGAAACCCTCATTATATTCACTGCTGGTGAGGATGTAAATTAGTTCAGCCTCCATGAAAAACAGTAGGAAATTTCTGAAAAAAAAAATTGAAAATGCAACTACCATATGATCCAGAATGCCACCGCTAGAAGCACAAATTCCATAGTGACTCTGCCCCTAGAAACACATCCCATACGCAGCAACACAAAAATACTAATCCAAAAAAATATATAGGAACACCTTTATTCACTGCACCACTATATTTAAACATCCAAGATCTGAAAATAACCCAAGTCCTTGAGGACAGATGAGGGAATATAAAAGTGTGGATACACAATGGAATACTACTCAGCTGTATGAATAGACAATGTCTTGTACTTTGCTAAAAATGGAAGAAAGTCAAGAAGGTGATACTAAGTGAAATATCAAGAAAACCAAATACTGAGTGGACTATGTACAATTAAAACTAGCTGACTTTAACAGCAATATTGAGATTACTTAAGAGGGCAGTGAAAGTGGAAGCCTCAGTTTCTCCTTGCCCGGAAGCAGCTTTATATCAGCAATAGCATCCTACATGTTAAACATTCCTACAAATTCCTGGTTTTTCTGAGACTGGGGAAATACACAATTTCCCCAAAACCATAAATTCTACCCCACACCTTTGTCTCACAGGAGGCTAAAAGTCAACTAGGCAATACTTGGGCATATGATGGAGCACATAACCTAAAAGATTATAATTTGTCCATCAGCCAAAGTGGTAATAGAAAGTTAATCTTACCATAGCAACACAAAGGAGTCATAAATTAACAAGACATCTCTGGGAAACAAGTGTAAGTCCTCTGATAACTTGGATAAGTAACACAAAGACCCATTTACCATTAAGCGCACATGCGTGTGCACGCGGCACACACACACACACACACACACACACACAAAGGGAGACATACTTAACTTGTTCCTATACTAAATTCCTCCACTGATAAGGAGTTTCTCTTCTACTTAACTTTCCAATAAACTTCTACTTTCTGACTCTGAGTTTGAGCATCTTTATTACTCAATATTGTCATTCTTGAAAATATTGAAAAACCAAACTGGTAACTATGGATGAACATGGAACCGCAGCTCCTGTATTCCAGTAGGAATGGGAGGGTCCTTTAGATCATGGTGGAGGACACTGGCACTTTGATGGTGGGTGGTACAGTACCATTGTATCGCTAAACACAGAAATATTGTAAACAAATTTTACCACTTTGGTGGTGGGTGATACAGTAACATTGTATCCCTAAACACTGAAATATTATAAACAAAAATTGTAAACAAGTATTGTAAATTAATTCATGATTAAAATTATGGCAGTTAAAAACATCAATTAAAAAAGTGTGACTTGATTAAAGGTCTGAAGGAATGAGAAAGCCGCCACTGGAACATTGTAGGAAGTCTCTGACAAAAAGGAAAAGTAAATGCCAAGGTTCGAAATGGACCAATTGAGAAACAAGGTGAAAACCCAACTGTGAACAGGAGAAAGGCAACCGATCAGACAAAGTCGGGAAGAGGGTTAGGTCTCCCCAGCATATAGGGCCTTCCTGTCTTGTGTATCCACCCACTGAAATGAGAAGACACTGAAGGTTTTGAGAAGAGGTAGAAGCGCTCTGCATGAATTTCCTAAAAGAACCGAGGCTACCACCGTGAATAATAAGTGGCAGGGCAGAGAAGCAGAAAGAGATGAATTAGGAGACTATGTCAATAGTCCATTGGGGCATGCTCCAGGCAGTTAACATGCAAAGTCTTAAATACTGGATGTTTTCATGAGTGAGGAAGACAGAATAACGTGGGATACTTTGGAAGTGAAAAGGCTGCACCTTGAGTTTTGGACTTGGGGCCTGAGCGGATAGCACAGCGGGTAGGGCGTTTGCCTTGCGAGTAGCCGACCTGGGTTTGATCCTTGGCATCCCCATATAGTCCCTGGAGCATCACCAGCAGTTAATTTCTGAGAGAAGAGCCAGGAGTATTGCTGGGTGTGACCCAAAAACAAACAAACAAACAAATAAACAAACGAATGAACGAATGAATAAATGAATAAATTAATAAATAAAATGTGAAAAATGTTTCAGACTTGAGCTTGTTTCCTGGCATTTATTAGATGGCACAGATGGCAAGGAGCAGTCTGATAGAGGATACAGAGGTCTGTTTGTACAGGCAAGCACAAGAAACTCGTCTGGCATGCAAACAAGAATATTGTCAGGCTGAACTTTCTAAATGTCCTGCTTACCAGCTGCTAGGCCGCTTTTCCTATCTCACACATGTCTTTATAGCAGTGCCCACTTCCTAATTTCCCTAAGGCTGGAAAGCAAGAGAAGCAGTTGCCTTAAACCCTGGGGTCTTCAGAAAGCATTCAAAGCTGGAGCCATGTCCAGCTCTGCCTTACTTCCTGATTCTCAGAAAAAGCTTTTATTTCGACCGGTCTCGGGACACAGCACTAGGAAGTTGCGAAACTTGAGCTCTGAAAGGCTGCGGGATGCCCCCTCCAAGTCCTCATTTTCCCTCCAGTGGGATTTAACGTTGACGCTAGGGACCCACCCAAGTCCTGCAAGCGTTCAGCTCACCCAGCCCACTTCCTCACTATTTTCCTCACTCTGAAGGCTGGGATTCTTTGGAAACAGCAACGCATAACCCTAGGCAGAGGGGCACTGGGTAGGGTACAGACCTCCAATAGCTTCCGATGAAGGGGAGGAGCGCACCGGGACACGCCTTACCTGCCCATGAATGAGCTGAGAGTTGGCACGAAGGAATCGGGTCTCCGAACAGATAACGTGGAGCGGGGGTGTGGGCGGGGAAATCTTAGGGCCCCGCCCACGCCCCGCCCCACCACCCTCCCCTTCCTCTTTGTGAAAAATTCCCGGTTTCGCCTCAGGAACTTTAAGAGCGAACCTGCCCCTTTAAGCAAGACTCTGTCGGAGGTTAAGTATTTTAAGTCTTCCGGGCATGCGCACATCACTGCTCAGAGGCCTTCCAGCTTCTGAATTGGAGGTAGAAGGGTATTTCTTTGGGGGCTATGTAGGGCTTGTGTCTGGGACGCCGACAAATTGGCATTGGAACTCGTTGTCCTCCTGGGGACGTTTGTCTTGGTCAGGTACCGCCTGCGGTGACAGGAATGGGGTGGGAGAGGGAGAACCGGCCGGGGAGCGGCTCCCCGGACCTGGTTTTCTTTTGGGCGCGCTACAGGGCAAAGCCTGCAAGAGACAGTAACACTAAGGAGTAGGGCAGAAGTCGGAGTGTGCTTGAGACAGGACATATGGAGATGTTACTGGGGCCCGCTCGAGCAAATCGATGATGAACGGGAAGACAGTGATACAGTGTGAAGGAAGAGCTAAAGGAAAAGGCTCTTTCTTCCATTTCCGAAATCTTCTCTGAGTCTTTCGCAACCAAACATTTTCTCAAACGTTGGGGCAACTAAACGGTCTTCTCAGTTCTTCACTTTCAACAAATTTGTTCTTTAGGGACATTCTATTTATGATTAGCCCCAAGTAAACTCTGGCCTGTCTCCTCTTTAACTAAGATTCTCGGATGTGATTCCTACATCTTTATATTTTCCCTGAATTGTTCTACCTAGTTCACTAGTTTAGAATGTCTTATCAACTCCACCCCCCCCCCACTGTAGAAAGAATTGATATTCTTTCCAAGGCCAGTCGTATGTCTGCACTCATCAAATGCATCCTGCAACTTTTTGTTACATCAAATTTTCATCAGATGCATCCTGTAAAATTTTGGTTTAGCATCTTTTTGGTTTGTGTCTTTTTCTAACTGGCATCTCCAGTGGCCAGCCGCTGATCAGTCTATAGATTCTAAATCCATGGTGGAGCATTTGGTGTCTTTTATAGTTAAGCACTAACCCAGGTATACTTCCTACAGCTACGAGAAAAACCTTTCCCAATATTTGTGTTTGGGATTTTCATTTTTTCTGGAACCCATTGTCTATTTTGTTTGTAAATTATATGTCATTTCTTGCTCTTGAACCACATTGAGATTTAGATGGCTACTTTACTGATTATCATCACCATTGCACTCTTATGGCTCTTGTTTGGCACTAGTTTTTTTTTTTCAGGTTCTGTTTTTTTTTTTTTTTTTTGCTTTTTGGGTCACACCCGGCAATGCTCAGGGGTTACTCCTGGCTCTGTACTCAGGAATCACTCTTGGCGGTGCTCAGGGGACCACATGGGATGCCAGGGATCGAACCCGGGCCGGCACAGGCCGGCCGCGTGCAAGGCAAACGCCCTACCGCTGGGCTATCGCTCCAGCCCCAGGTTCTGTTTTTTTTTTTTTTTTTTAGTTGTATTATACCACCATGAGATATACAATTACAAAGATGTTCATGTTTGGCTTTCAGTCATACAGTGTTCCAGCACCCATCCCTCCACCAGTGCCCACTTCCCACCACCAATGCATCCTGATTCCCTCCCCCTCCCCCAGCCTGCCTTTATGGCAGGTTCTTTTACCCCTCTCTCTCTCTCTCTCTCTCTCTCTCTCTCTCTCTCTCTCTCTCTCTCTCTCTCTCTCTCTCTCTCTCCTTCTCTTGCACATTGTGGCTTGCAATACATTTAGAGGTTATCATGTATATCCCCATGGCACTAGTTTTTTAAGGGGGAATGTTTTTTGTTTGGGGGCCACACCCTATGATGCTCATGGATTATTCCTGGCTCAGAACTCAGGAATTACTTCTGCTGTTGCACCAGGGAATGTAAGGAATGCGAGGGTGTAGTGTGCCCCGTGGTTCCTTGGCAAGATGCTGTCCACTGGTCGAGTGTCACCACTGGCAGAGGATTGAGGAGATGAGGACCACGACTGTTGGTCACTGGCCACTTTATTTAGACATGCTTATAACAGGGAATATGTAGGCGTGATAGATCATTTCCAGAGGTAAAGCGTTGATTCTTTCAGGGAGTTGATTCAAGGAGACCCTCTCTAGAGGCTGCACTGAGAAATCCGTCGGGATGGGGGTGTCATAGCCATCTATATTTATTTCTCTCTTTCCCTAGTAGATTTCAAGCAGTCAAGTTTACTTCTTACTGATATTTTCAATTGTTTGGGTAAACACAGTAACAATATATAGGTTCCAAAACTTTAGTTCTCTGATTTCTGGTGGCAAAAGTTAAAAACTGTAAATCCCAGACTAAATCCTCATGCTACTTCAGCTTCTCCTACTCCATGTGGTCCTGTCTCTTGGGTCTTTACTTTTTGTACCAAATCCTTGCTTTATGATTTCTAGACTGTCCCATATCAAAGCTAGGGTAGCTTTGCTGCTTGCTCCAAGTCCTTCCAGAGATCCTTGGTGGAACCCCAAGGTGTAGGAACTTTGAGGTGTAGGAACTATAGTGACTAAAGCCCGAGTCAAGTAGTTATGGCAATGAATGCCCAGTATTAGTAACTTTTGAGAGTCAGTTAACTCCCAAATATTAGGAGCATAGCATTAATGGTCTTTCTGTGTGTGCAAGGAACATTGTTCTATAGTAAAATACTAAAAGGCTGTTGGGGAAGAGAAAAGCAAATAATTCACTGCAGATGCAGTACCCAGAGTCATGAGAAGGTTTGACTTCATAAATAACCAAGCCTGACTTTGGGGGTTTAGTAGCAAACAGAATGAGTGACAAAGCACAGAGGAAAGGTTAAAGATAGACTTGGGTGATAAGCGAATGCTCCTAAGAGCACTATAAACGTCTCTGGCAAAAGGGATAGGAACAATATAACGAGGAAGTCTAAAACACTTAGGGTTTATATCCAACAAAGGACCATATGGGATGTAGGAGATGGAAGGCGAATTTGCTTCATGAAAGGCAAATACCCTACTTGCTGTACTATCACTCCAGCCCCTGTACTAGTTGTTTAATTTATTCAGCTATCATTGATGTACTAATGTGTGCTTGATACTTTTGTAAAAGTGAGATGGTCTGTAGTTCATAATGCAGGTGAGCTTTTTCTCTCATATAATGAACATTCTAGTTTGAGGAGATTTAACATAGGTAATGAAGAGAGTTAGAAATGCTATGCAGAAAATTAGTTTGAAAGAGTGACTTACTTATCCCTTGAAGTCAAGGTTTCTCAGCCCTTTTCTGACTGTGAACCCCTTCTGATTTTGTTTTCTTTATTTGCACTCCCTCCCCTGCCAGTTCATGTCTTGTGCTGTGGCATCCATTTATGTAGTTTTTTTGCCCAAGGATCCTTTAAAATATCTGGGGTTATTTTAGGGGGGCCTATATTGTCCCAGGTTGAGAAGCTGATTTTTTATTGAAGGAAAGATCTCTGAAGTTGTGATTGGGAAAAGAACTGTTAAAACAGCAGGAATAGTTAGCACAGATGAACTGAAGAAGGATATTGAAACTGGAATGTAATAGGTAATAGGGAAAGTTAAAATATAAATTTGGACAAGAGAGCTCAAAATCTTAGATGTTGGGCTGAAGAAATAGTAAGGTTCTTGCCTTATTTACGGCCAGTCTTGGTTCAAATACCTAACACTATATGTGTGTCTCTGGGCACTACCAGGAGTAACCCATGAGCACAGAGCCAGGAGTAAGCACTGAACACTGCTGGGTGTGACTCCAAAAGCAACAACAAAAATACAAAACAAAAAAAAAACTAAACAAAAGAATATAGGAAGACTTTGGAAGTCAGAGTTAATAATTTGAGTTTTATTTAAAATGTGGTTAATGGGGGCAAAGCATAATATAGTACATAGGACACTTGCCTTGCTTGCAGTTGATCTGGGTTTGATCCCTGCATCTCATATGGTCCAGGATTAATGCCTGAGCACAGCCATGAATAAGCAATAAGCATCACTCGATGTGGCTCCCCAAACAAAAGAATAAATAAAATTAAAAATTGTAAGCTTGGTCTTAAGCTTTTAAATAGAGTTATAGCAGTATTTAATTTACCTTTTCAATGATCATTCTGAGTGCAGTGTGTACAATATTTTGTTATGCAAACAGATTAGAGACTTTATGATTTGAGGTGCATAAACAGATTAGGGAAGCTGTATAATATAGAGAAAATATATAAGAACTTCTGAATGGATGCATGGAAAGAGAAGTGATGGAAGGACAGTGGAGTGATTTATAGAGCATATGCTTAAAGCTGATGCATTTTTTAAATAATGAGAACTTCAGGGCTTTGACTTGCCATGTATGTGGATTACTAAAATGAAACGGAGGTGGGAAATTGTAACCGAGGCAGAAGAACTGAGAGATTATGATGTCAAGTGAATGCTCATTATTGGTGGTAACGGAAATTATGCTGCATCGGAAGACATTGAGCAGGTGGTTAAGTTGTCACTGAATGAAGTGTCATATAGAGACCAGAAAGAATGACAGCAGATTGCAGAGCCTGTTAGCATATGCTTCTAGGAAGTAGGGTTCTGGGAGGTAGAGAAGGAAATGATTTGGGAAGAGTTATGGCACATTTAGAGTGTATTTATAACTACCAGCTCTCAGGTGGATAAAAGGAAAAATAGTCTTCACTTGAGAAAGCTCTAGGAACAATCTGGAGAAATACTGGTTTTAATTTAAACAAGGAAAAGAGAAAATCATAAGATCTGGGTATTGTCAGATTGGTTCAGGTAAGTAGGAATTGTGGAGTCAATTGGAAATACAGCTGATGATAAATTATCCAGAGAGTGTGGTCAAATACATGAGTTGAGTAGGACACCCCTGAGTCATAAGTTCTCTTTCTTGGAGCTCCAGTTGATATGGTGGCTCTAAGTTGTGAAGAGGTATTGAAGTGTGTTAGGAATTATTTCGTGTTTGTTGCTTTAGTCCTTTAACATCAGTGTTACAAAATTTCCTTCTGAGTAATTCCAGAAAATATATTTCAACAGAAGTCTGTGTATCTGGCCTTTTAAGAAGGCTTAAGATCCATTATTGTTTATTGAAGCATACCTTGAAATAGCCATATTGCAAGTATTGGGACTTATTTATCAATTTATTTATACATTGAGCTAGTATTGGGACTTATTTATCTTTCTTCCTGTATTTTTCCTGTTTGTGTTTTTTCCCCCCCAATATCATCATGATATAGACAATTACAAAGCTGTTCTTGGTTTGGGTTTCAGTAATACAGTGTTCCAACACCCATCCCTCTACCAGTACACATTTCCCACCACCAATGTCCCCAGTTTCCCTCCCACCCCACCCCCCCAACCTATCTCTATGGCAGGCATTTCTCTCTCTCCCTCTCTCTCTCTCTCTCTCTCTCTCTCTCTCTCTCTCTCTCTCTCCCACTCCCCTGTGGTTTGCAATACAGAAACTGAAGGCTTATTTTGTATATTCCTTTACCTACTTCAGTACTAAATTCTAGTCTAGAGTCTACCATTACCATTTCCATTACAACTATTTTTGGAAAACTGGTCCCTTCTTTATCTTGCCTACCCTTTGTCCCCCATACACTTATGGTAGATTCCAACCATTAACAAGTCCTCTTGGCCCCTGTTTTGCTCAGCCTTGGATATTAGTCTCCTACTTTTTTTAATAACTCACAGGTCAATGCAATCTGTCCTTTTCCTTCTGAATCATTTCACTCAGGTTACTTTCCATGTCCATCCATTTATAGGCAAATTTCAGCCAGCCTCGTGTGTGTGTGTGTGTGTGTGTGTGTGTGTGTGTGTGTTTAAAACTCCTTCTATATAAAAGGGTCAGGAAAGTAGTACAACTCAGTGTGGCCCAAAAACTAAAACAACGCCCTCCCCAATCTTTCTTCATGTATAAAAATATAGCCACAACTTCTCTAGAATTAAATAGAAATTTTATGCCTTGGCACGAAGTCTATAGAAACAATGGTGACTGGCCCTGTGTTAACTCTTGTGTGCCTACAAATGATATTTTTCAAGTAAACTTAAAACTAATGCATTTTAATTTTTGATCATAGATTGAAGCTTGGAGTGGGTAAGATGATGTTATAAATCACAAATTATGTGAGAAAAATTTTATTAGTTCATTTTGGTATGGGGAGTCAAACTGTATATAATACATAAAAATATATTGAGTTTAAGTTGTTTTTGTTTGTTTTAGGGCCACAACCAGAGGTGCTCTTTTCTCTGTGCTCAGGGCTTGCTCCTAACTCTGTATTCAGGGTTCACTCCTGACCATGCTGGTGGCCATAAGTTGGTGTCAGAAATTTGAACTGGCCAGGGAGGGAATTGTAAGCCATAACCCTTAATATACTGTCTCTTTTGCCTCAGAGTTAAAATTTTTTGAGGGACTCGGGATTGGAAGGGAGAAAGAGATTAAATAAATCCTGTAAACATTTCTTTTGCTAACACAGCTTCTCTTTCTGGAAACTGACTACTCCTTTATTTATTTTGTAGGCTTGTTTAAAATGGAAGAGGATACAGATTTTAGAGTCAGGTTTGGTTCTTTGTGTTTCATCACTAATCATGTTGGATTTCATGGCACTGTAAAAAACTCACCGAAGTGACTTTGTTGTTACTGAGATTGATGACCATGGGCAATTAGTATATAAAGACACTGATGAAACCGTTTGTGAGATTAATAAAGTATTAAATGAGCCAAATACTTTTGCTAAAAAAAGAAAGCAACATCTTCAAATTTCATCCTTTGAAAAAACAAGCAACCAAGAAGTCAATCCTCTGGCTAGGTCCTTTGACAATAACCAGAATCATCTTTCTGGGTCAGAAAAAGAAGATACTCTCAATAATGGAGCTTCCAACGATAAAGAAGAAAAAGTTGATGTATTAAGTTCCTTGTTAAATGAAGAAACTAATGAATTATTGAATCAGTTCGCATATAAAATAAAAGAGAATTGGAATTCTAAAACTGAGCTAATTGGACCATGTCCTGAGTTTTCATTAGGCAGAATTCCTGACAAGAATCAGAGGGCTAGTTTGCATAGTGCTGTTAGGCAGAAATTTCCTTTTTAATTACTGTAGGAAGAAATAGCGAAATTTTTGTAAAACCAAATCTTGATTGTAAAGAATTCTGTCATTTGGTATCTGAAGAAGAAGCATTTGACTTTTTTAAATATTTGGATGCAAAGAAACAAAATTCCAAATATACCTTTAAACCTGATACAAATAAAGACCACAGAAAAGCTGTCCACCATTTTGTCAACAAAAAGTTTGGAAATCTTGTGGAAACAAAATCTTTTCCTGAACTGAATTCTAATGCCAGTAATCCAAATGTAGTGATAACAGTAAGGTTTCGTGAAAAAGCACACAAGTACAGAAAAAGGTCTGTTGAATGTCAAGAGAGAAAAGTTGAATACACAGGTAAATTAATAAATCATTGCCATTTTATGGATAAACTTTGTTAAAGTTGGATGATCTGGAAGCTGAAGAATTTCAATAGAATAGAATCGTTTGGAGAGGTATTGGAAAGTGTTTTCAAATGGAAGATAAATCCTCTCTGTGCTAAATGTAAAAATTAGTTGGTAATGAAAGTTAGACACAGACATAGCTAATATAACCACAAAAGTGAAGATGCTTTTTATGTGTTTAATGTTTTTTAGTAAATTTTGATTTAACATTTTGAAACTTATCTTAAAGTATTTGTCAATAGGTAGGATATGTTTGCTGTATTTGGATAAATGAAAATAGTTTGTAATCTATCACTGTATCACTGTCTTCCCATTCATCATCGATTTGCTTGAGCAGGCACCAGTAACATCTCCATATGTCCTGTCTCATGCGAGTAGAGCCCAAGGGCATCTGCTTGCTCAAGGAACATAAAGAGCCTCAAACCATTATATTATTAGGTCATGGGAATGAGGTCTATAATTGTTACTGGTATTTGGCATATCAAATATGACATGGGTAGCTTGCCAGGCTTGCCGTGTGGTGGCATACTCTTGTAAGTCACCTCTAAATCCAGCATTTATTGATGAACTGCTCAGCCGCTTGTGGCTGCGCAAGCCGGGCTGTGATAGGCTTGTTTGCTGGGTGGAGTTCTGACGAGAGGGAAGTCCGAATGTAGAAAATGGTGGCCCTCATGGAGTGGGGGTCGCCTGGCTTGTTGCAAGGCTCTGCTGGGGTGGCGGGTCAGGGCTAGAACCTGCCATCCCTCCCGGGTGTCTCGTGAGTGGCTGGGCACAGGGAGAGCTGGTAGCAGCTCTGCCCCCATGTCTGTGAGCCTATGGATCAGCATACTTGGGCTGGACTTGAAAAAGACTGCTGCAGGGTGGATCTCGATGATCTGGGCTGTGATAGGCTCATCTCCTGGGTGGAGTTCTGAGGAGAGGGAAGTCTGGATTTGTAATCTATAATCCAGTTAAATTTCTTCATAGTGCAGTGGGTAATGTTGGGTTTCCTTTTGTTTACAGCCTTCTGTCTCCTATTCAGTAGGTGTTGAATTTCCTAGTAAAATGCAGTGGTTTGCTAAAATGTTGCTTTTTTATTTACTTTGTGCCTTTTGCATACTCTTGTGTTGGATCTATGTCCTTTTCGTATAGATATAGGAAGACAATTAAGACTAATTACTTATTCCTGGACTTGCATCGTATTTCTTAGCCAGTACCTCAATTGCCTTAAGATTGATTCTAATTCCTCACACCCCAAAAATATGAGGGTCCCACTGTGGACTGTATGGAACCAGGAAGAGAGACCACCCTGGCACAAGTAACTGTCCTGCTCCTGAGGGCAAGACTTTATTTTTATTTTATTATTATTATTATTATTATTATTATTATTATTTTTTTTTTTGCTTTTTGGGTCACACCCGGCAGTGCTCAGGGATTTCTCCTGGCTTTGCACTCAGGAATTACTCCTGGCAGTGCTTGGGGGACCATATGGGATGCCTGGGTTCAAACCAGGACAGACATGGGCTGGCTGTGTGCAAGGCATACGCCCTACCCCTGGGCTATCTCTCCGGCCCCCTGAGGGCAAGACTTTAAAGCAAGTTTGGTTATGACCCAAAACTGAAAGAGCAAGGTCACAGATCTAGCTCTGTATTTGTCTAAAGAAATTAGCTAGTCTAAGGGGCTGGCTTGATCAATCTGGTGAGAGGAATGCAGTATGGACTAGATGGTGCGATCTCCCCCAAAACAGGTCACCCTAATCCCGGGTGTAGATAAATGTCTGCCCCTCTTACTGTGTCAAGACAAAAACGACTAGAAACAGCAAAGAAATAATTGTTTATTAGCACAAGATGAGAGAAATGAACATCCTGAGATTCTACACTAGCCCCAGGGAGCTGGGCAGAGCCTCCTTTATTTCTTATACCTGGTGCGACGAAGCCCTTTTCACTTCCTTTAGAAGTCCATAAAATTATGATGTGTTTCTCCCCATGTATGTACATCCATTAAGATGTAATTCTTTATACCAGCCCTCTCCCTCTTTCCAGTGTTTTGACATAAGAGATAACCTTGGAGGAAGGGACTGGGCCCCCTCTCCCCATAATCATTTGTTTAGACCTGAAACTGGTTGGCACTACCCTACATCTACACCTAAAAGCTGATTCTTTGACCTTTGTTGGCCTTACGTCCCTAAGAAGTCCCTAAGAAAGGATTATGGCTTTTGGGTATATATTAGGGGACTGACTTGAGGTAGGGCCATCCACTTTGGTGGGAGGCCTGGGCCCGGGAGCATGGTCGGAATTCTGATGAACAGCTAGAGATCTGGGGAACCTGCTATCTTGGGTTGTAGTAGCGAGCTTGTTTATTATTAATATTTAATAAAACCTTTTGGAACTGCACTGGACGGACTTGTGAGTTTTCATCCATTCTCCGTTGGCTTGGAGGTAGAAGGGAACTTGTTTCCTGATATTGTTGGGGACCACAGCAGCTCCCGACAGTTGAAAATACTATATTCTTTAGAAAAGGAAATTTCAGTATGGTAGAACTAAACCCAGAGTGAACTTAAGAACACAGCAATCACTTCCAGTTATTGGTAGTACTGGATTTTGTTAATTTGGGGGGTCTTTAAGGGCCTAAAAATGCTTAAGGATTTGGGACTACCCCAGTGATTCTTGGTCCAGTGGTACAGGCTGATGGTTGGGCCCAGTAGTAGCCATGATGTTTGGGGGCCACCAGAACTATACCTGCTGATGCTTATTAGGCTCCTATCATGCCAGAGCTCAAACTTGGGCTTTGTGCATGCAGTATGCTCCATCTGTTTAACCATCTCTCTGTCATTGGTCTGAATTCTACTAAGGGAATTAAATTTACTGCAGATTTGTCTTATGTCACATCCTTTATATGAAGATAAATTATATTTGAAGATTCTAATTGAAGAATATATATATATGGAAGAATATCTACACCTGGATCTAATTTAATTGAAGGAGGGAAGAAGGCTAAAATTTGAGTATGTTTTAATGGCATTTGTGGCTTTGGAGAGTAACTGAATACATTGGGAATGGGTGTGGGGCATAAAATAGTAGAGCTAGAAGACAAGTACCATAGGAATGGATCCTTCATCTCCTGTCAGCCTTTTTATAACTGCAACCCTAGACACTCATGTTTCTCATGAGAAAGCTTTTTAATATTGAGAAATAAAGTATACATTATAAACTATGAAGGTGTGTTACACAGCATTAGATAAGCAATACATAGCATTTAATTGTATGAAGGTGCAGATTATTAGTAGCAAACTTAAATGATTACCTGTTCAGATTTATGCATGACTTCTTCAGACTTCTATGTGTATCTGCCTCTTATCGGGCTCTCTGCTCCATGCCTCTGCCCTCTCAGCTCCAGAAACACTATGCTCTACCTATTTTCTTTCTCCTTGTGCTATGGCCAATACACTACCTCTAGATAGGAAATACATTTATTAATTGGGAGGCTCCCAAATGTATTAAGGGGCCATTTATTAAAATATTTGGCCAACTGGGATAGATGGTTTAATGGTAAGGTCTAGCCAGACAGTGCTGCTTGTACTCACCAGTGCTAGAGGCCACCTAGGTCACCCCTAGCAGTGTTCAGAGGCAACTAGAATTATATCCAAGGCTAGTGGACATAACTTGGATCCCTGGATGACCTGTTATTAGATTTTCATAATATTTCTGTTTTAAACTCCAAATCTTTATGGATGAGAAATGCCCAAGTGTTAAAACATTTAATTAGCAACAAGTAATAAAATCTCAAACAATTGGAAGGTTCTTTCTTACATGGCCTAATGACCAGAACAATAAGCCCAGGTCACCAGGGACAAAAATTTTAATACATGAAAACATAGTTATCAAACAAATGAGGTTTAAAATTTTTTAAAGATTCCTTTAATCTTCTGGTAGTGCAGTGCACTTTGCTTTTCAGTTTAAGTTTGAAATTCTTAGTATGGCTGCTACAACGATTGATAATGCATTTCTTTAAGATATTTCTGTGATTCCACTTAGCTCCAAAGATCTTGTTTTCTTGAGGGCCAAATGAATACATTTATTTTTTCTGATTTTGTTAGTTGATTTTCAAACATTTTGTTTTCAGGAATCCTGAAAGAATATATCTCATATATTGCTGTGAACTCTAATCATTTTTTCTTTGTGTGTTTAAATAGCTTTTGAGCAATTAAAAAAAAATTTTTTTTGTCTTTTTGTTTATGGATTACACCAATGATGTTCAGGTTTTACTTCTGGCTCTATACTCTGGCATCACTCCTAGGCTTACCTTCATAGGGTGCAAGGCAAGTACCCTAACTTCTATACTATCTCTTTGGACTCAATTAAAACATTTTTTAAAATCTAAATTTACTTAAAGTATCACTGTATCACTGTCTTCCCATTGTTTATCGATTTGTTTGAATTGGCACTAGTAATATCTCCATAAATCCTGTCTCAAGCAAGTGTAACCCAAGGGCATCTGCTTGCTCCAGGGACAGGAAGAGCCCCAGACCATTCTTCATGACATGGAACTGAGGTCCATGTAATTGTTACTAGTTTTTGTAATAAAGTAATAAATATACATTTTTTAAAATATAAATTTACTTAAAGTAATAAATGTACTACTGTTAACTAACGTTTTTTGGTTTTTATGTGTTTTTTGGGCTGCACCTGATAGTGCTCAGGGCTTACTCCTGGCTCTGTGCTTAGGAATCAGTCCTAGTGGTTCTTAGAGGACTATATAGGTGCTGGGATTTGAACCTGGTTGGATGTGTGCAAGGCAGGCACACCTTACCCATTTCTCCAGTCCTAACAATGAAAACAGCAGTATTTCCAAATGAAGATATTAAACAACATTGAATATTTAAAAACTGTATACATATACTTGATTTTAAAACTTATTTTTGTTTATAGAGAATTTTTTTTTTAGAAGATAAAAAACATAATTGTCCTTTTTAAAAAAACATTTTATTATACCACTGTGAGATATACAAATACAAAGATGTTCATGTTTGGGTTTTGGTCATACAGTATTCCAGCACCATCCCCTCCACCAGTGCCCATTTCCCACCACCAATGTCCCAATTCCTCCCCATCCCCTAGCCTGCCTCTAAGGCACGTTCTTTATCTCTTTTCTCTCTTTCTCTCTCTCTTTCTTTCTCTCTCTCTTTTCTTCTTCTCTTGCATATTGTGGATTGCAATACATACATTTAGAGGCTATTGTGTGTATCTTTTTGACTTTATTCAATGCTCAGTTCTAGGCTGGTATTATCTTTTTCGACAATTATTAGCACACTGTTCCTTTCTCTGTCTTACCTAACTTCTGACTCCCACAGGTTTGTGGTAGATTCTACCTGTTGACAAGACCTCCTGATCCATGTTTTGACTGACCTTGGATATTGGTGTCATATTATATATATATATATATGTATATATATATTAAAGATTGTTGTCCTATATATATTTTGTCCTATATATATTTATATCATGCAAATAAATGCAGTCATTCTGTATCTGTCTTTTCCGTTCTGGCTAATTTTACTCAACATGATTCTCTCCAAGTCCATCAATTTATAGGCAAATTTCATAAGTTCATTTTTTCCTAACAGCTGCACAGTATTCCATTGTATAGATGTACCAAAAGTTTCTTTATCCAATTATCAGTTCTCAGGCACTCTGGTTGTTTCTAGATTCTGGCTATTGTGAATAGTGCTACTATGAAAATGAAAGTGCAGATGGTGTTTCTGCTGTGTGTTTTGGCTTTCCAGGGTATATTCCCAGGAGTGGTATGGCTGGGTCAAACACGGACCGGAAAAAGGAACACACGATAAAAACAAACAATACTAGACCATAAATAAAGATTTCAGAAAAAAAAAGTAAGACGCCACCACAAAAGAATCAATACTTTTTCTAATAAAGGAAAAAAAAATGAGACGGCAACACTTATGACCAAACCCAAACATACTTTTAATATATCTTTATTTGTATAAGGACTTGAGGCGGGCTGACACTTATGACCAACCCAACATCTTTTATTAAACTTTATTGTATACTCACGGTATAAAAACTTAAACTTTAATAAATATTTCAAACCAAAAAAAAAGGGAGCTTAATTTCTAGTCTTGGAGGAATGCCAATATTATTTTCCAAAAGGCTGCACCAGTCGACATTCCTACAACAATATGAGAGTCCCTTTCTCCACGCATCCACGCCAGCATTTATTGTCCTTATTTTTTTTTGATATGTGCCAGTCTCAGTGATGTGAGATATCTCATTGTTGTTTTGATTTGCATCTCTCTGATGATTAGTGATGATGAGCATTTTTTCATATGCTTTTTGGCCATTCGAATTTCTTTGTTGAAGTTTCTGTTCATTTCTTCTCTCCATTTTTTGATGGGGTTGGGTGTTTTTTTTTCTTGTAAAGTTCTACCAGTGCCTTATATATCCTGGATATTAACTCCTTATCAGATGGGTATTGGGTGAACATTCTTTCCCATTCTGTGGACTGTCTTTGTACCTTGGTCACTGTTTCTTTTGAAGTGCAGAAGCTTTTTAGTTTTATGTGTCCCATATGTTTATCTTCGCTTCTAGTTGCTTTGTTAGTGGTGTTTCATCTTTCAAGATGCCTTTAGCTTCAATGTCATGGAGGGATTTTTTCTATATTTTCTTCAATGTACTTTATGAATTCAGGTCTGATATTTAGATCTTTAATCCATTTTGACCTGATTTTGACAGAGGTCCTAATTAATTTTTTACACATAACTGTCCAGTTTTCCCAGTACCACTTGTTTGAAGAGGCTTTCCTTCCTCCGCTTTGTACTTTTTACTCATTTATCAAAGATTAAATGGTCATGTATTTGAGGATGGGTGTCAGGATACTCAACTCTATTCCATAGGTCCACAGGTCTGTTTTTATTCCAATACCATGCTGTTTTAACTGCTACCACTTTGTAGTACAGTTTGTAGTTGGGAAGGGTGATGCTTCCCATCAACTTTTCCCCAAGCATTGCTTTTAGCTATTAAAGCAAATAATTGTCCATTTTAATAAAAAAAATTGTTAAATAAATTTTTTAACTATGTCTAAAGTTCTTGTTTAGCTATGTGATTCCTGTTCTCTGTTAGATTTCACACCTTTCTACTTGGTATCTCATTTTTATGTTAAATATCATTTTTTTCTGAGTGAATTCTTTAGAAAATCCCCAGAACTTCTGCTGTTGATATTATCTCTTTTGCAGTTGAATAAAATTACTATAAAATTATTGCTGTTGAATAAAGTATAACAAAAAAACTTATTAGAACCTGGGAGATAGCTAAAAGATAGCATGCATAAGATGTTGACTTGTATTTCCTATTAGACTCACCTTTCTACCATCCCCCACCCCGCCCACTACTGGAGATAGCCCTGGAGTCCCTTGAAGATACAAAAATTTTTAGGCTTTCATAGCCAGGTTAGGTAGCACCACAGGTGACCCTTTGACAAATTGCTTGAGAGTCCCTTTGGTAGCAAATTTATTCTGCAAAGAAATAATTGAATTTTTATCATAGTGGAGAGGGTAGTACTCAACATGGAAGTAGATTATACGTAAATACTATAGTTGGGAGGACAGGCATGAAAAGATATAGCACATTGTATTGCGCCATGATAATAGATGATGAAAACTTGTGGAAACATGCCAGATAACTTAATTCCTTAATAAGTAAGTCAAAATATATCTGAATATTTACTGTGTGTTAAGTTGAGGATGTAATGGGAAATAAAGCAAAATCATCCCACTTTGGGAGTATACAACCTTGAGAAAATGTAAAAAAAAAATGCTTTCACTTAAAAGAAAAATTAGACACCATGATCTAACAATTTTCATTTTTGGGGTAGATACCTCAAAGCATATTCCTAGCTCTGTGCTCAGGGGTCACTCTTGGTGTTACTTGGGGGCCATATGAATACTGGATCTGTGCATAACCTTAATATCTGTGCTATCTCTCTTATCCCTACAAAGCTTAAAATAACTAACAAATTTCAGGTATTAAATTCCCTCCCTAAACCTGCCTCCTCTGACTCAATGTTCCATCCCTTTTACCATCCTGTCTCCTTAGCAAACTAATGTTGTAAAGTTTTCTTGTTAAAGTCTGAATCCATGCTTACAACAATGTTGATTCTTATGATATTGATGTACATAACTACCTCATTTCTGAAACACCAGCATGTCCAAGACCCTGCCCCAAACCTGTATTTTTGTGGCTAGTCCACCTGCTCAGATCCTAGACAAGGTTTTTTTTTTTTTTTCTTTTTTGGGTCACACCCAGCAATGCTCAGGAGTTACTCCTGGCTCTACACTCAGGAATCACTCCTGGTGGTGCTTGGGGGGACCATATGGGATGCTGAGGACTGAACCCAGGTCAGCTGCATGCAACATCCTACCTGCTGTGCTATCTCCCCAGCCCCGAGACAAGTTTTTTAGGAGGAACTTTTATCCACTATTGAATTATGAAGAATGAATAGAAGTCACTTATATCACTTATCTTCCCATTGTTCATCAATTTGCTCAACTGGGCACCAGTAAAGTCTCCATTCGTTGGAAATGAGGTCCATTATTGTTACTGTTTTTGGCATATCAAATACACCACGGGTAGCTTGCCAGGCTGTGCTGTGGCTATGGGTTCATCCCAGGGGGCCCAGTCTTTTTCAGACGAGATCAGGCACGCTCAGGGTGGTATAGCCGTAGACCACAGTCTTTTTTCTATGTCAGACCATCAACCATCCAGGGCCCATGGGGCAGAGCCCTGGGTGTAGACAAGCCTGTCTCCTGTCTGCCATCTGCTGACAGAGCCGGGCACCACAGCCACACCTGGAGCACCTCGAGGGGCAGGGGATAGAAGTATGACAAAAAAATATGTATTCAGAAATACTAATTCATTTTATTAGTTTGCTCATCTTATATATAGAGCTGATTTTCTTATAATCTAAAAATCATTTTTCTTTTAGCATTTACCCTACGAAAGGAAAATCTGGAGACGTTTGAAGCAGTTGGTATTTTAGCTGCCAAACTTGGTGTGATTCCTTCAGATTTTAGTTACGCAGGTCTTAAAGACAAGAAAGCCATCACCTATCAAGCAATGGTTGTTAGAAAAGTAACTCCAGAGAGGTAATAAAATATTGCTTTATAAGATAAGACTTTACTTTCTTATATCAAACAAATGTATGTAAGATTAAAAACTCAGAGTAACACCAGGAATACCTTAACACATCAATTTGAATTAATTATAGACTTAATAAGCACCACATCTACTTTCATATACTTATTTTCTAAATAGATTTGAAATGGAATAATGTTTTAAATTTACATTATAAAATGAATTTAAAGCAGAATTTTTAGAAGCAATAGATTTTAATTTGGCTAAATTGTTTCTAAACATGTTGTATTGTATGAAATATGATTTATGTATAGGATCATGTCTTAAAATACTGTTTTGTTTTTTACTTTGTGGGTCACACCCAGCAATGCTCAGGGGTTATGCCTGGCTTTGCACTCAGGAATTATTCCTGGCGGTGCTTGGGGAACCATATGGGATGCCGGAAATTGAACCCTGGTTGGCCACATGTAAGGCGATGCCCTACCACCTGTGCTATCTCTCTGGCCCAAAATATTGTTTTTCTAATTTACATTTTTCTATCATAATTTCTTACGTTTGAAATAAATCTGTTAAATATAAAAGTATAAAAATGATATTAAAATTCACTAGTAATTTCACTTGTTCTCCCGTTGTTCATTGATTTGCTCAAGCATCACTAATCAGAAATTAAGATGATAGGGACTAGAGCGATAGCACATCAGGTAGTGTTTTGTGTTGCATGTGTGTTTGTGTTGCACGTGGCCGACCTGAGTTCGATTCCCCAGCATCCCCTATGGTCCTCTGAGCACTGCCAGCAGTAATTCCTGAGAAAAGAGCCAGGAGTAACCCCTGAGCATTGCTGGGTGTGACCCCAAAAAGCAAAATAAGAAAAAAAAAGAAAGAAATTAAGATGATAGCAGTGGAAGGGGTGAAAGGACCTCCCCAGTGGTATTCTGGGGTATGGGGGTCATTCCTGGTGATACTTGGCTAATGGGTCCATTCAGTTGAGTGCTGGGGTTCAAGGTTGTGGTGGTACACTAAAATGGCTCTAACCCACCCCAGAGGTGAGCATCAGATCCTTGCCAGTGTCATTTCTATTTGCCATGTTGCAATAACTACTTGTCCCGGTAACTCACTGTATTCTCAATGGGTGCAGTCATGCTTAATGCACAACTTGATTCTGTGTCAGGCTTGTTTTTTTTTTTTTTTTTGTTTGTTTTTGTTTTGGGGCCACACTCAGCAAGAGAGACTCACAGACATGGGGCAGAGCTACTACTGGCTCTCCCTGTGCCCAGCCGCTCATGAGGCACCTGGGAAGGATGGCAGGTTCTAGCCTTGGCCCGCCACCCCAGCAGAGCCTCACAACAAGCCAGACGACAAGCCAGACGACCTCCCACTCCATGAGGGGCCTCCATTTTCCACATCTGGACTTCCCCACATCAGAACTCCACCCAGCAGACCAGCCTATCACAGCCTGGGCTTGCGCGGCACGCCGTTAATCAATAAATGCTGGATTTTGGGATGACTACAAGAGTATGTAACCCACATGGCAGAGCCTGGCAAGCTACCCGTGTCGTATTTGATATGCCAAATACCAGTAACAATTATAGTCCTCATTCCCATGACCTGATGGAATGATTTGAGGCTCTTTATGTTCCTGAAGCAAGCAGGTGCCCTTGGGCTCTACTTTCTTGAGACAGGTCATATGGAAATGTTACTGGTGCCCGCCGAGCAAATCGATGATGAACGGGAAGACAGTGATATAGTGATGGCATGTTATTTTTTATTTTGTCATTTCATTTATTTGTTTTTGAGACAAAATAGTTTTATTGATAGAAATTTAGATATATGTGCTAGGGAGAACACTGGCTTCTCCAGAGTTGAAGAAAATCTCATTTAATTTTTTTTAATTTGTTTTTTAAAAGGTTTTTCATAGTTGGGTTTCAGTAATTTAATGTTTCAACACCCATCCCTTCACCAGTGTACATCACAGATGGTTATCATGTATATCCATAAGAGTTTGGAAAGAGCTGAGTGTTTTCCTAAAATTCCTCCTATACCTCATTGTGCTATTTGTCAAGGGGAATAAATTTTTTTAACTTATTTAAACATTCTGATTTACAAAGTTGTTCACAGTATAGTTTTTTATTATTCAGTATTCCAACACCATTCCCACCACTAATGCGCCCTTACCACCACCAAAGACCCTTATTTCCCACCCATCTTCCATCCCCATTCCTGCTCCCTTAGCAGACACTAATTATATTGCTTATTACAACATATGTTATTAAATTTCATGATGGATATATTGAGCCATTAAGGCCTTTATGGCTATAAGAAATTGCTTATATGTTGTTGCAGAACAGACATTGTTACTACATATACTTGATTTAAAGCACCCATTATTTTTTAAGTAAAATTAAGATTTCCATGAGATTCGAAATCTTGGAATATATTGAGAGAGGCAGGAAGTTAGACAGCTTGCCTACTAAAAATAATTTCTGGGGCCGGAGCGATAGCCCAGCGGGTAGGGTGTTTGCCTTGCACGCGGTCGCCTGTGCAGGCCAGGGTTCGATCTCCGGCATCCCATATGGTCCCCGAGCACCGCCAGGAGTAGTTCCTGAGTGCAGAGCCAGGAGTAACCCCTGAGCATCGCGGGTGTGACCCAAAAAGCAAAAAAAATAAATAAATAAAATCAAATAAAATAAAATAATTTCTGTAGGAACTACAGAAAATATGAATGTAAGGGAAAGTTTACAGTGGTTTTTACAACATCTTAATTATGCTAAAATAATTAGAAACAGACTTTAGAAAGTTTTGGGGAAGAATTGAAAACTTGAGTTAGGAAGTGTTCAGTATATAATTTTAGGCAAATACTCTGGTAGTAAGTAGCTTTTCATAGTTAATGTTGGGGATTGGAAAAGAGCAAACTCAGGAAGAAAAGAACAGTAAAACGTTTCTGTCCTATGAAATTAAGATCAGAATGCTCAGAATGAAAGTTTTAGAAACCTACGATTCTCTTATTCCTCCTGTCTCCTCCTCCTCCTGCCCTTCCTCCTCTTTCTGCTCCTCCTCCTCTTCTTCTCTCTTCTCCTCCTTCACCTCTTCTTCCTCCCACAGCCTCTTTCTCCCCCATGCTGCATTCCTCCTTAGGCTGACTTTTGTTCTGCCCTGCAGGACCATTTGTTGTGCAGGGGATCAAACCTGGGTTAGCTGCCTGCAAGGAAAGCACCTTGTTTGTACTACTATGGATCTGCCCCACGATTCAGTTCTTAAACTACTTCTGATAATAATAGTGGATTTTTAGTACATTGTTGTTATAATAACTTTCTTTTGAACATCCCTCGCTTTTTTCATTTTCCTATTCTAATTTGGTTGCCTAGCAACTAGGCAACTAACCCTTGTATTAATTTTTAAATGTAAGATTTAACTGTGTCTTATTACTACCACAGGTTAAAGAATATAGAAAAAGAAATTGAGTCGAAGAGAATGAATGTGTTTAATATTCGGGCTGTGAATGATGCACTTAGACTTGGTCAGCTCAAAGGAAATCACTTTTGATATTGTCATCAGAAATTTAAAAAGCCAAGTGAACGATTCTGTAAACTTGAGAGAGAGAATTTTGGAGGCCATAGAAAATGTTAAGGTAAGAAATTTAATATAGTGTGTTAACAAAAATCTTTGTAATTTTCTCTCTTTCAATTGAAGAAAGAACTTTCACCTACATGCCCTTTTTATGAGCAGGTATAATTATTTTAGATGATAAGTAAGGTCATTGACTAAACTTATTTTTTAAGTAATTTTTATTAGAAACCCAAGAATTTAATATAATTTAAAAAATATAATATATAGGAATTTTTTAGGGGGACTTTTTTTGTTCTGTAATTTTTCAGAAATTTGTTAATAGACTGCATTGCTTTTCCAAATTATATATAATGTATTTTAATCTAATTTTAAATTTTTCAAGGTATGGAAAAAATAAATATATTTTTCTATAGTAAAATTTCTTCAACATAAATTTTAAATGGCATTTATCAGTCTTCTGAATATTACACACAATCATCACTTTCAGTCTTATCATTCTAGACAATAGATCAGGAAACCTTTTTTTGGTACAGGGCTAGATGATTATTATTCTTGGCTTAGACTCTGTTTCTATTGCTATGCTGCATGTGTGGGAGTAGGAATAAATGACATAGAAACACATGAACATGGCCATATTTTAAGAAACTATTCACAATAACAGACATTGGGCTAGATTTGACAATGAACTAATAGTCATTTGCCAAGTCCTGTTCTAGTTCTTAGCAGTGTATATTCCCAGTCCTTTGTAATGCTCACATTACAAAGCTGTTCATGATTGGATTGCAGTCATGCAATACCAATCTGTCCTCCAGTGCCCCAAACACCAGTGTCCTCTGTTCCCCTCCACCCCAAACATGACTCTGGCAGGGACCTCTCTCTCTTCTCTCTCTCTCTCTTTGTGTGTCTTTCTCTGTCTCTGTCTCTATGTCTCTGACTGTGTGTCTCTGTCTCTGACTGTGTGTCTCTGTCTCTCTCTCTCTCTCTCTGTCTCTCTCTTCTTTTCCAACTATGATTTTAAATTACAACAACTGCTAAGAAGTACTGGTCTAAATTTCTTATCAAAAAAAAGTTTCTTCACAATGCCTTGACTCTCCAGCACAAAAGTGAACAGAAATGAGTAAATGAGTTTTAATCAGCTTACATTGCTAAAGTTTCCCCACCCCCTGAGAAACTGATATTAAAATTATATTCCTCAAATAGAGTTAGGGGTTTCTCTCAACTTAGCATCTATTGCCTGACCTTAATTTGGTACCTACAGATAATCATTTATCTATTATAAAATCCCCATTAGGTATAGTCTTAGCTTTAGCCAACTTTAGCTCTAATAATATTAAAAGGAATTTGAAACAATCTGGGGGTAAAATGTCTTTGGAGTTATGTTTTAGAGTTATTGCCATGGTTCTATATAACTTTTGTTATTCTCATTTCTAAATATTTTGAAAGTGCACTTAAAATTCTTCTAGTTATTATAGGTTATTATTTTCAAAGTTAAAGTATTGAAAAATATTTGACCGAGATTAAAATACAGGTAGTACTTATTCTGTCAACAGTTGATTTTTGTGGATGAGACAAGGTTTGAATGTCATCCTCCTTTTTTGAGTGGATGAACTCTGATAATATTCTTGTTTTGTGCATAGGAGTGACTTATTGCGATGCTTAGGGAACCATATTAAAACACCTATTGGGTGTTGAATACTCTTTTTCAGCCCTACTTGCTAGCCCTGGGCTTTGTATTGTAAATGAAGGATTGCTTCTGTCTTTCCTATAAGCAGTATACTTATGCTTCTGATAGTACAGGGGATTTTGTATGCACACAGGACGTTAGTTAAGACTATGTATTTGTGAATTAGTTACTCTCAATTGTCCATCATATTTCCTAACCAAAAACCTCAGTTGCCCTGAGATTTATTCCAATTCCGTTCTCCCCAAAAGGAGGGTCCCACTGTGGGACTGGATGGACCCAGAGCAAACAACCATGAATCACCCTGGCCTTGACATGGGACAACTAAATGTCTTGAGCAATATTCTGAGAACAAGGTTATGGAACAAGCTCTGTTCTGACCCAAATATAAGCAGTGGATTGGTAGGACCCTGGGGGATTGGGAATGATCAGTCTGGTTAGAGAAATGCAGTATGGACTATATGGCATAATCACCCTAGAAACGGTCACCCTACAAATTTAATCATGAGTATAGATAAATGTCCTTTTTTCTCTTATGGCGTTTATACAAAAATGACTATAAATATTATTAGATCATTGTTTTACCAGTCTAGGATGAGATAAAAACAATGTGTCCGGTTTCCACCCTGTAGTCACAGGGAAGCTGGAACTTGGCGCCCTGGTGGTTTTACCCCAGTAAGGGGGGGGCCTTTTCTCACCTCCCCTGTTTTGGGAAAGGGCCTTTACCTTTTGTAACTCCCTGCCCCCAGCCATTCGTAAGGATATATCTCTTGCAGATTTGATTTGACTATGTGGTGTTGTGTGTGCGGAGTGACTTGGAGTGAGGGAGTGTGTGGAGAAAAATTAAAGCCTTAGATTTTCTAGAACTGGTGATCGTGCTTCTTTGTCCATTGGTTGGAGGGGACAGTCTTGGCTCCTAATATGTCCAGGGAACCCATCAAACCCCCAATACCTGTTGGGGGACCCCAATCAGCTCCAACAGTATTGGGGGCCAGACTGGGATTAGTGGCATGCAAGCCAGTATCCTACCTCTTGGACTATCTCTTTGACCCCCAGTGGTTGCAGAGCTTTATGTACTGTCCATTAACAACATTTATAGCATTTGGGTTTGTTTTTTATTTTTTACGGTATGTCTTGGGACCATACCAGATGGTGCTTAGGGCTCACTCCTGGCTGTGCTCTCAGGGGTTATTCCTGGAGGGCTAGGAAACCATTTGTGGTGCTGGGGATCGAACACTGGTTGACCTCATGCAAGGGAAACACTCCCACCTGCTGTACTATCTTTCCAGCCCCCAACTGATTTTGCATTTTTTTTTTTTTTGCAATAGTGGACGGTTTCTTTCAATCATGGCTGTGAGAGAATTAGCCAAGGTCTGGGTCGGGTCTTGGCTTGTAAGAGAATTAGCCAAGGTCAGTCTCCAGCACTCAGCACTCAGCTCCATATGTGGAGTGCTGGAGACTGAACCAGGATCCGAGTCAGATTAGTGCCTTAACTCCTCTACTCTCTTTGGTCCCCCATCATAATATTTTGAAGAAATTGTGTCCCTGAAACATAAAACACATCTATTAGAAAATAATTTTAAGGGGCCTGAGTGGTAGTATAATGTAGGGTGTTTGCCTTGCACATGGTCAACCCCAGTTTTATTTCCAGAATCCTATATGGTCCTTCGAGCTCTGCCAAGAATAATTCCTGAGCATTGCTAGATGTGACCCAAAATAAACAAAAATTTAAAATATTATTTAAATTTCCCTTTAAATAAAGTTATTGGCGCTGGAGTGATAGTACAGTGGGTAGGGCATTTGCCTTGCACATGGCCTACCTGGGGTTCAATCCCTAGCATCCCATATGGTCCTTCAAGCATGGCCAAGAGTAAGTCTGAGTTCAGAGCCAGGAGCCCTGAGCATCGCTGGTGTGGCTGAAAAAAAAAACCAGCAAACAAAAAAAACCACACTATTTTCCTATGAAAATTTTTGATACAGTAATTAAAAAACGTAAACTACTCCCGCCTCCAGGTCAGTGGGCATGGCTACGGGCACACAGCTGTGCAGCCAGCTACACGGACAAAGGGACAGACCAGACTCACAGCTGCGCCAGTGCACAGAGTCTTTAATGTGAGGTTAGGACCAGGTTCTCCACAGGCTCTTTCACATTTATACACTGTATACAGTTCTAGGTGGGTTTTAGCCCTGGCCCGCCATCCCAACAGATCTTAGCAAGAAGCCAGAGGAACCCCTACACTATGAGTGCACTCATTCTCAACATCTGGACTCCACAGCTTGTCAGAGATTCACCTAAGAAAAGCCGATCTCTCCCTCGTTGCAGTTCATCAATAAATGCTGGAGATGAGCCTACTACTGAGAGTATACAACCTGCATGGCAGAGCCTGGCAAACTACCCGTGTTGTATTTTTTTTTTTTTTTTTTTTTTTGGGTCACACACGGCAATGCTCAGGGGCTACTCCTGGCTCTGCACTCAGGAATTAGTCCTGGCGGTGCTTGGGGACCATGTGGGATGCTGGGGATCGAATTCAGGCCAGCACAGGCCAGCCGCATGCAAGGCAAATGTCCTACCCACTGGGCTATCGCTCCGGCCCCTACCTGTGTTGTATTTGATATGCCAAAACCCAGTAACAATTATAGACCTCATTCCCATGACCTGAAGGGAATGGTCAGAGGCTCTTCATGTTCCTGGAGCAAGCAGATGCCCTTGAGCTACACTTGCTCTCAACAGGACGTATGGAGATGTTACTGGTGCCCGCTCACAAATTGATGAACAATGTGAAGACAAGTGATTCAAGTGATTTTATTAAACATTTTCAAAGGTGATTCTCAAAAATAGTAATTGACTGAATAAATGTATGTACTCCTCATTGTCTGTGTATGGAAGTTTCTTTTCATTGTTCAAGAAACTATCCAGGTTTGGTGTTCCTTTGATCATATTTAACCACTGATTATTATCCTTTAAAGGTTATCACTGTATCACTGTATCACTGTCTTCCCATTGTTCATCGATTTGGTCGAGTGGGCACTAGTAACATCTCCATATGTCCTGTCTCAAGCAAGTATAGCCCAGGGGCATCTGCTTGCTCCAGGGACAGGAAGAGCCTCAAACCATTCTTCAGGTCATAGAATTGAGGTCCATAATTGTTACTAGTTTCTGGCATATCAAATAAAACATGGGTAGCTCTGCCAGCTCTGCCATGTAGGTGGTGTACTCTAGTAGAAGGCTCTCATCTTGAGCATTTACTGATGAAACTTAAAGGGAAAGATCAGGTTTTCTCTTGGGTGGAGCTCTGAGGAACTATGGAGTCTGTTCCTCCATATGAGAATGACTGACCTCATGATGTGTGGTTTGCTCTGACTTCTTGTTAGGCTTACTGGGATGATGGGTATCAGTTAAAACCTGCCTAGTACTGTATATAGTGTATAAATGGGAAAGATCTTGGGAAGGACCTGATCCTAAAATCAGTACTATCTAAAAAATGTTGGGCGCCGCAGAGCGGCTGTGAGGCGACAAAGCTGTGAGTCTGGCGTGGGTCTCTATTCGGGGTAGCTGGCATGGAGGTGGAGGAAAAGGTGGAGGAGCCCAAACCTCCGCTTCAAGTCCGGCCAGCGTGGCCCCCTCCCCTGCACGTGTGAGGGTACCCTTGAGCAATGTTGGACTCGGCCAAGGGGTGGCCGGAGCCCCTTACCAGGAGGTCAGCTCCATGGGTTGCTTCCAAGTGAGGCCGAGTGGGCGCAGCTATGGGTCTGGAGTGGATGGGTCTGGATCTCTTTCGGAGTTGCCGATGGAGCTGTGGGTCTGGCGTGGGTCTCTTGTGGTAGCTGGCATGGAGGTGGAGGAAAGGGCGGAGGAACCCAAATCTCCAAATCTAATATAAAGGTTATATTACAAATTATAATTTTTAAAATAATTTGTAATATAATTATTTGTAATTTTTATTCCTGCTAAAGTGTTACCATGTCATTGTTTAGGTCTAACTTAAAAAAATTGCCTACTGTATATAAAGGGGTCAGAACTTGTTTGGTTTCAAAAGAAGCCTGTTTCTTATTCCAAGGACTTTGAGACAGCAGAAGTATTTGATGGAAGGTGCTTCAGGGCACAGATTAGATCAAGTACTAGGTAACCTGTTCATCCTGGTTCCCCACAGCCGCCACCTCAGAATTTCCCCTCAGTAGTCTGAATTAAAAACTTGTAGTTTTAAGGCTTTTTCACAGATCTTGTTTTCTTACCTTTAGTTGCATATTCTCTATTTTTGTAGTTATTAATGTTTGTCAGACCCTTTGTTTCCCCAGTGTTTGTTGCTGATTACAGGATTATTTTATTCAAATAAATAAAATAAAATAAAATATTACTGTTTTATAATAGTAATTACATTTGTTTATCTTTTATTTGGGGGGTAATAGCAAAGATTGGGATGACTTTTAAAGAAAATGAATGTATTTCTTATAGTTTTAGAGGCCAGAAATCTTGACATCATTATGCCAGCATTGTGTTTTTATTATATTCTCACTTTGTGGAAAGAGAATGACTTAGTACTGTGACTATTTCTTATGCTTACAATAATTCTGCTGAGTGCTTATAGGGATTAGTAATCATACCTGGAATATTTGGAAATCTGGATTTCAGCAAATGAATTTTGGGGGCACGTTGGTATGTAGCCCATGATTATATACCTTTAACAGTTGATTTTATTACTTTCATAGGCTAAAAGGTTTTGTGAATTACTATGGACCACAGAGATTTGGGATGGGAAGGAAAGTTCACACAGACCAAATTGGATTGGCTTTGCTGAAGAATGAAATGGTATGGAACTTAAAAAAAAATAAAACTGACCTTATTTTGTCGTTATGCTTCTACTAGGCAAATAATTCTAAAATAGTCTCTGAAGGTGGGAGAAATGCTCCAAGTCTGTGTGCCAGGTAGCAGACACTTGGGGGACGCTCTTAGAGCTTGGGTGCGTACAATTACAAGCAGTCTGTGTTTCTTTAGTTTACACCCCTCTCCCTTTATTCCTTATGTCTCTGTAGTTATCCCATGCACCAAGAAAGACTGAATTCCTTCTGTCTTTAAACCCTGCATCCTCCTGTACTTCCCATATTAGGTTTTTGTTTGTTTGTTTCATTTTCAGTTTTGGGGCCATATCTGGTGGTGCTTAGAATTTACTCCTAGCTCTGTGCTCAGGGATCACTTCTGGTCATGGTTTGGGTTCCACTATATTGTGATAGGGATCAAACTATCTATTTGGCCTCCTTATCAGGTTTTTATTGTATTTTATTGGTTGTGCTTATTTTTCCAATGAACAGTTACCATTTCTCTTGCTCAAAGTTATCGTTAATGTTCTATGATGTGCCTAGCACATTCAAATGATTAATATTTTAGAGTGAGTGAATACTGTAAAAGATGTAGAGGAAGAATATGTTTATTGTACTGTTTTTAGATCATTTTGTATCTAGAAATGAGCTGCCATGTTAGTGACAGTGATAAAACACAGGAACTAGTAGATACTGTTTTATGAAAAATCCATATCTCATGCTCTTTTAAGAGAATTATGAAAAATCCATATCATGCTCTTTAAGAGAAAATATTAAAGTTGAATACAGTTTTGAACAAGCTTTTGGCAGTTATTTTCAAGACCAAGGAGTTATGAAGATTTGACAACATGGATAAAATTAGCATCATGTTATTATCCTTAATTTTCTCCTAATTGTGTTGGTTAAGTTTTTTTTCACCGTATCTGAGTTCATCATGTCCACCAAGATCATTCATGGGAACTCACAGTTCCAGAAAGCTGAAGCGAAAAGTTGGACATGGGAATCTCCTGGTGGACAGTTCCACAATGAAATTGACCACATCACCTTCATTCGACGGTTTTGTCTGACTGATGTTGCTGTCATCCCCAAATTCCAAACAGGATCGGACCACCGTCTCCTTCGTGCAAAAATTCTACTTCCCGCAATGGGAGAAAAGGCTGCAAAGTTTAAGAAGAGAACTCCCAGAACGACCACCAACTGGGAACTCTTTGGCACCATGGCAGCAACATGAGAAGATACCATCATTGACCGACATCGATGATGAATACAACAGACTGGTTCAGCACCTCCATGATTGTTCGAAGAATGCTGAGAGAGAGAAAGACACAAAAGGACGCCTGTCTTCAGAAACTCTAGCTCATTCTCCAATGTGGCAAGGCGCGAGCCTCAGGAGACCAAATGCTAACATCCAAGCTTGCTAAGCGGTGCAGAGAAGCAATAAAAGAAGACCTCAAAGACAGAAGAGCAGAAATACTGGAAGATGCAGCAGAAGCTGGGAAAAGCATTCCACACCGCCCGCCTGTCCTTCATCAACTATAAGACCAAGATGACTGCCCTCCGACGCCCTGATGGTTCTATCACATCTTCCAGAAAGGCAATGGAGAAGATTATCCATGATTTCTACTCAGATCTCTTTGATAGCCACATCCACCTGCCCACATACCAAATTCCACAGGATGGATATGTCATTCCCAACGTTCTCCCTTCTAAAATCCGACATGCCATCTCGTTGGTAAAGAAAGGGAACAGCACCAGGCCCAGACAAAGTCAGACCCGAACACCTGAAGAATCTGCCGTCGGTATTCATCAATACACTAGCTCGGCTCTTCACACGCTACCTGTCCGAATGCAAGGTGCCCTCCCAATGGAAAACCAGCAGGACAGTTCTACTGTTCAAGAAGGGAGACATTCACGACATCAGCAACTATTACCCCATCTGCCTGTTCGCTGTCATCTACAAGCTGTTTACACAAGTCATCCTGAACAGGATTAGCAGAACACTAGATGAAGGACAACCATGCGAGCAAGCTGGCTTCCAGAAAGGATTCAGCACAATTGACCATATTCACACGGTAACCAAGCTCATTGAGGTTTGTAGGGAGTACAAGATGTCACTCTGTCTCACATTCATTGATTTAAAGAAAGCCTTTGATTCTGTGGAGACTGAAGCAGTCATAAAAGCCCTAGCCAAACAGGGCTTTCAAACCCAATACATCAAGATTCTTCGTGAGCTGTATTACGGATTTGCCACCAGGATCTCACCATTCTACAAAGAAGTGATCCTTGATGTCAAAAGAGGGGTCTCGACAGGGTGATACCATTTTACCAAAACTCTTCAGCGCCACCCTCGAGAACATCATGCGACAATTAGAATGGGAAGGAATGGGAGTGAAGATAGATGGTCAGCAACTACACCACCTCCGCTCGCTGATGACATCGTTCTAATAACACCAAACATTAGCCAAGCAGCACAAATGCTGGCTGACTTCGACTGAGAATGTGGAAAGATAGGTCTACAGCTGAATCTAAAGAAAACTATGTTTATGAAAAGTGAACTAGTTCCAGAGGCCCCATTTACTCTCAATGGAACAAATATAGAATGCAGCAGTTATGTGTACCTAGGTTGAGAAGTCAACATGATGAACGACCTAAAACCTGAGCTGCGCAGGAGGAAGAGAGCGGCATGGAATGCCTTCAAAAAGCATTGAAGAAATAGCTAAAAGGACAAAGAACCTCCAGCTCCGGGCACATCTCTTAGACTCCACCATTCTCCCTGCATTTACATGCCTCAGAGACGACTTGGGCCCTACGAAAAGCAGGATGAGAATGCTATTTGGGTCTCCCAGAGAGGAATCGAAAAGAACTATGCTTGGAATATCACACCTCACTCAAGTGAGTGAAGGAATCTGGAGTTCTGACCTCCATTGCTATTCCAGAATCAGGGATGCTGTTTCGTTTGCCAAGGCATAGAAAATCAGATGAGCTGGACATGTAATGCGATTTGGAGACGACCTCTGGACTAGAGCTGTTACCGACTGGATCCCACGGGATGTCAAAGATCACGTGGCCACCTACCTACAAGGTGGTTAAACTTCCTTGTCAAGACCCTGGAAGGAACGGTTTGAGGCTCTTTATATTCCTGAACCAACCAGATGCCATTGGGCTACATTGGCAGGTGATAAGGTCCAATGGAAATGTTACTGGTGCCTGCTCGAGCAAATCGATGAATAACGGGATGTCAAGTGATCAAGTGATCAATTTTTTTAAATTTTAAATGTAGAACTTTAATAAATTAGCAATGGCATGAATTGCAGTTCCAGTTAATATTTTTAAATGGAAAATAAATACAGCCTTTAAACATGTCCAAGATGGAAAATATAAATGAAAACAAGACTTTTAAAAATTTTCTTTTTTTCTTTTTTTTTTTAACATTTTATTATACCACCGTGAGATATACAATTACAATGCTGTTCACGCTTGGGGTTTTGGTCACACAGTGTTCCAGCACCCGCCCTCCACCAGTGCCCCCAGCCACCACCCATGTCCCCAATTCCCTCCCCCTCCCACATCCTGCCTAAATGGCAGGGTTCTTTATCTCCTCTCCTCTCCTCTCTCTCTCTCCTCCTTCTCCCACACATTGTTAAAATTTTCTTTTTATTGAATCACCATGAGATACACAGTTACAAAATTGATTTTGATTGGGCTTTAGTCATGCGATGTTTGTGTTGGTTAAGTTTGATATTTTAAATTTTATTATTTATTTTAAGTTTTCCTTGCTCTGTACTTAGGGATCACTCTTAACAGGGCCTAGGGGGCACCGTATGTGGTACTGGGGATAAAACCTGGATGGCTGCATGCAAGGCAAGCACTTTAACCACTGTTTTATCTCTAGACTGTAAGTTTGATTTTCTTTTAAATCATCATCACACTTGCATGCCTGGCTTGATGACAATGAAAAAATAAAAGAATGGCAAAAATAGAACTGTTGAAGTGAATACTTTTTCTAGCTGTAGTATCTTAAACTTAGGTACAAATTAATTAATTTTTTTTTTAAATTTGGTCTTTAGACCACACACAATGATTCTTAGGTCTTACACCTGAGTCTGTGGTTAGGAATTACTCCTGGCAGGGCTAGGGGCTCTATACTAACCAAGGTCGAGAGCACAAGCACCTTCCTTGCTGCACTGTCTCTCCAGACCTTCAATTTACTTTTAATAGAAGGTTTATTAATAATTAATTTAGAAACAACATTGGTTTAATGTTGGTAATTTTTGCATCAGATACTACCCTTTTACAAAAAAATTTTTAATTACTATAGTTCATGCCATCTGTTTATAACAGTTTATGGGTTTGATGCATAGCTTTCTCACCTCACCACCACCAAAGTGCCTAAGACCCTTCACCAAGGTTCTTATATTACTTTTACTTATCTCTTCATTTCCTACATCAGAACCTTCCTTTTTCTCTTTTGTAATCCAAAGCCAAAGTTTTGTCATTGTTCAATACTATCCATTCCTTTGTGTGTGAGGTTATGTTTCTTTCTCTGACTTACTTTGCTTAACACATTATCCTATAGTTCTATCCAAGTTGTAAAGTTTTACCCTTTTATAGCTGTCTAGTATTCCATTATAAACGTATACCCTAACTATTTTTTTTGTTTATTGAATGTTTGGTTTCTTTTCATATTTTGATTGTTGTATTGAGTGCTGAAGTGTACATGAAAGTGCATATATATTCTTGAATGAATGTTTTTTGTATTTGGAGGTAGATGTTAAGAAGTGGAATAAGTGCCTCTTCTTTTACTATGCCAGAAAAATGTGTGTGTGTGTGTGTGTGTGTGTGTGTGTGTGCATGTGTACTATATTTCTTCTTTGGGAGGCATGCTAGGGCTACACCTTGCAGGGCTTGGTGATTCTTCCTAACTTTGTGCTCAGGGGACTGTATGCAGTGCTAATGACTAAATAAGGTTCAGCCACATATAAGGCAGGTACTGATGTATATATAATTTATTGTTATATTTTGTATATTTAAAAGTGAGTAATCTGTCATGTTCATTTGACATATGTGCATGCTTAATATTTATAGGTGAAGGCAGTAAAATTATTTCTTACACCAGAAGATTTGGATGATCCTGTGAATAGAGCAAAGAAATATTTTCTTCAAACTGGTATGTAAATTTTTCTCTATCCTATAGAGAGACATGCAGATACATAATAAATGTTATGTGAGCAAGGAAAGTATTCATTTTAACTTAAGTATGTTAGGAGATAGACTACAGGGCCCTGGTATCACGTGCCCACCACCCCCATACCCGCCTCCAAAGCTTAGTATCTCCCCCAGAGTGGAGCACCATTTTGAAGCCCACTCTTCTAACCTTTTCCCCACCAAAAGAAACATTATAATATATTATGTTATTTCATCACTGTATGAAATATGCCCCCTTAGTTAAATACTTCACTCTATCTGTCTGTCTGTCTGTCTGTCTGCCTGCCTGCCTGCCTGCCTGCCTATCTATCTATCTATCTGTCTGTCTGTCTGTCTGTCTGTCTGTCTGTCTGTCTGCCTGCCTGCCTGCCTGCCTGCCTGTCTGTCTGTCTATCTATCTATCTATCTATCTATCTATCTATCTATCTATCTATCTATCTATCTATCTATCTATCTATCTATCTATCTATCTATCTATCTATCATCTATCTATCTATCTATCTATCTATCTATCTATCTATCTATCTATCTATCTATCTATCTATCTATCTATCTATCTATCTGTCTATCATGTATTTGTTTTGGGGATACACCTGGCAGTGCTCAAGGCTTACTTGTGGTTCTGTACTCAGGAATAACTCCTGGCAGTGTGTGTGGGGAATCATGGGTGCCAGGGATCAATCCTGGGTAGCTACATGCAAGGCAAGTGCCCTCTCCCCACTCAGTTGTATGCATCAGTTCATCACTTCTCCTATTCTGCTGCCTTTGGACCTTTGTTGCTACCTGCTGTGTATCTTTAAGTCCCACTTAAGGGCTACTTCACTTTAAGTCCCACTTAAGGGATACTTCATTTTCAGCCAGATCCAGGACTTTCATTTGTTCTAACTCATTTATTCTAACTTATGCTTTTTGGGGTTGTGATAAACTGATTTTAGACCAGGTAATATTCAAACTAAAGAAAATATGAAAGAATTTATATAGTAATTGCTATAATAGCCTTGAAGGGATACATCAATAACAGCATATTAGTAATGAAAGATTTTGGGCCTGAGCGATAGCACAGCGGTAGGGCATTTGACTTGCATGCAGCCGACCTGGGTTCAATCCCCCCACATCCCATATGGTCCCCTGAGCTCCACCAGGAGTAATTCCTGAGAGAAGAGCCAGGAGTAACCCCTGAGCATTGCTGGGTATGACCCAAAAATGAAAAAAAAAGGTTTTAATACCTCATTTGCATCAGTGGACGGATAGAGCAGAAAAATAATAAAGAAGCAAGAGGGGCATGAGAGATAGTACGGCGGGTAAGGTACTTTCCTTGAACATAGCCAGCCTGGTTTGTTACCTGGCATCTCATCTAGTCCCTAGAGCACTGCCAAGAGTAATTACTGACTGCAGAGCCAGGAATAATCCTGAGTATTGCAAGATGTGGCCCCCAAACAAAACAAAATTAAAATAAAGAAGCAAGAGCCCTAAATGAGAAATTGGAAGAACTAGTTTTAATAGATATATTTTGGAACCTTCACTCCCAAAACAGTGAATACACATACTTGTCCAGTGCACATGGAACGTTCTCCAGGATAGGTATCCTGCTGGAATACAATCCAAACATCTATAAACACCATTAAAATATAAATAATATTAAGTATATTTTTCAGTCATATATTTCATATCAAATGTATTTCTACCACAAAGGTATAAATCAATTATTAAAATAAAGTTGGGGAGCCGGAGCGATAGCACAGCAGGTAGGACGTTTGCCTTGCATGTGGCCGACCTGGGTTTGATCCCCGACATCCCATGTGGTCGCCCTGAGCACCGCCAGTAGTAATTCCTGAGCGAAGAGTCAGGAGTAACCGCTGATCATCACCGGGTGTGACCCAAAAAGAAAAAAAAATAAAATAAAGTTGGAAAAGATCTAGTATTTGGAATTGGTTAACATTCTGCTAAATAATAATTGGATCAAAAAAGAAATTAAAAAAGAAATAAAAAAGATTCCTCAAAACAAGCAAGAATGAAGACACAAACTATCAGAACTTACAGAAAACAGAAAAGGGAGTACTAGAGGGGAAGTTCACAGCTCTTCGGGCTCACAAGAGGAAAAAAAGAAAACTCAAGTCAACGCTAACCTCAAAGCTAGAAAAATTTGAAAAAGAACAACAAAGGTATTCCAAAGTAAGTATAAGGCAGGAGATAATGAAAATTAGAGTAAAAAATCAATGATAGAGAAAAGAAGAAAACAATACAAAGTGCCAAGAAACCAGGAACTGGTTCTGTGAAAGAATAAACAAGATTGGCAAACCCTTAGTCAATCGTAGTCTCTGAACCTAAATAAATAGGATCAGAGACAAAAGAGAAATAGCATCAGATACCTCAGAAATAGAAAAGATTTTGAGGTTATTATGGAAAACTCTTTTGCCACCAAGCTTGAGAGCCTAAGAGAAATGAACTTGTAATCAAACTCCGAAGTCTGAACCAAGAGAAAGTAGAAGAAAACTTGAACAGAACAATCATGAGTGAGGAAGTTGAAACTGTAATTATAAACTCAACTACAAAAACCTTGGCCCCAAGAGATAGTAGAGGGAGTTAAGATCCTCTCCTTACAGGTGGCTGACCCAGGTTTGATCTCTGGGACTTCAAGTGGTTCCCTGACCCTGCCAGGAGTGATCCCTGAGTCAGGATCAGGAGTTACCGAGTCAGGACTAAACCTTGGGTACATCTAAGTGTGGCTCAAACCCTCTTCTCCCCGCAGTTGCCCTGGTCCAGATGAATTCACTAGTGAATTCTACCAAAACTTCTAAGAAAACTTAATGCTTATACTCTTTAGCTATTAGAAACATACTCATTTCACTTTATTTCCTAGGTTTTCTAAGATAGGATTTTCAAATTCTAAACCAGTACTGCTAGAAGTGTAATTCACTATATCTAGAAGAGACTTTTCGATCTGTTTTCAATATGCTTTGGACATTGTTTTTGCTCTAGTTGTCACTTAGTAATGACAATGGATTTTGAAAAAATTTGGCACAAAATACTGATGTATATGTGTATATATATATATAAAATGTGCATATATTATATATAAGAATAATATACATTCCTTTTAATAATAAATGGTTAATCCTATATACATATATTATATATGTACATATAATTTATATATAAGAATATATTATATATTCCTTTTAATAATAATGGTTAATCCTAATATATAAATTTATTATAATTTATATATTTAAAATTATAATTTAAATACATAAATTATATATATAGATAAAGCTGAATGGAAAGTACTGAAATAAAATGACTATGAACGCAATAAAGTAAGTCTACATGGGGGTATCTCTCTACTTTAGAACCTCCCAACTGCCTGGTCATATGAAAGTAATTTAAGCTCATTATTTAAGTTTCTTTAACTGTGAAATGAAGTCATTAATGATGCCAAAAAGACTGTTGATATATTTAAACAGGATAGTAGATATATGGTCCTAAAACAATGCCCAGTAATACTAAATGACAGGTAAATATTCACTGTATCACTATCTTCCCATTGTTCATCGATTTGCTCGAGTGGGCACTCTCTAGTGCCAGATAAATATTACCTGCAATAAATAATATGTTCTTAGATTCATTCAAATATTTGAGCAACAGTTATGTGTTCACGCTGTGCCCTTCACTTATGTAAAAATAAGGGCATCAATTTTTAAATATCATTATTAATTTTTATTTATGAAAATAGTTCATATATGTAGTTGTACATAGGACAGTAGTAGTTTTGCTTCAGCACAGTCTGTAAACAATGTGGGCATTTCAAATTGTCATTAGTAATTAAATAATACTTAAGAAAATTTAAAGTCATTTGTATCTGTTATAGAGGGCAGGGGTAGGGAAACTGAGGACATGGGGGGTGGGAAGTATACAGTGTAGAAGAAACCATTGTTCAAAAATCGTATGACTTAAGCCAAAATCATGAACAACGTTGTAACTGTGCATCTCACTGCGATCAATAAATTTTTTTTAGAAAGGGGGACAGGGAAAACATAAGATATTTACTTCTTCTTCTTCTTCTTCTTCTTCTTCTTCTTCTTCTTCTTCTTCTTCTTCTTCTCTCTTCTTCTTCTCTTCTTCTCCTCCTCCCTCCCCCTCCCCCCCCCCCCCCCCCCCTCCCTCCTCCCCCTCCCCCCCTCCTCCCCCCCCCCCCCCCCCCCCCCCCTCCCCCTCCCCCTCCTCCCCCCCCCCCCCCCCCCCCCCCCCCCCCCCCCCCCCTTTCCCCTCCCCCCCCCCCCCCCCTCCCCCCCCCCTCCCCCCCTCCCCCCCCTCCCCCCCCCCCTCCTCCTCCTCTTCTCCTTCTCTTCCTCCTCTTCCTCCTCCCCCCCCCCCCCTCCCCCCCTCCCCTCCCCCCCCCCCCCTCCTCCCCCCCCCCCCCCCCCCCCCCCCTCCCCCCCCCCCCCCCCCCCCTTTTTTTTTTTTTTTTTTTTTTTTTTTTTTTTTTCATTATCATTATTTTGCTTTTTTTTGGGTCACATCCAGCAATGCTCAGGGGATACTCCTGGCTCTGCACTCAGGAATCACTCCTGGCGGTGCTCGGGGACCATATGGGATGCCGGGGATCGAACCTGGGCTGGCACAGGCCAGCTGCAGCAAAAGCAAACGCCCTACCTGCTGGGCTATCGCCTCTGGCCCCTACTTATGATAGTAACTATTAAACTTTTTATAATCTTATTAAAGGTTTAAAAAATTAATGTGCATAGGAAACACCTGGTACATTTATTTTTTTTTTTCTTTTTTGGGTCACAGCCGGCAATGCTCAGGGGGTTACTCCTGGCTCTACACTCAAGATTTACTCCCAGCGGCGCTGGGGGACCATATGGGATGCCAGGGAATCGAACCCAGGTTGGCCGCTTGCAAGGCAAACGCCTTACCCGCTGTGCTATCGCTCCAGCCCCAACACCTGGTACATTACTCTGGGGTTACTCCTGGCTCTGCACTTAGGAATTACTTCAGGCGGTGCTCGTGGGACCATATGGGATGCTGGGGATTGAACCCGGGTCGGCCGCGTGCAAGGCAAAAGCCCTACCCGCTGGACTATCGCTCCAGCCCCCAAAGCTAATTTTTAAGTCCCACTCGAATAACTATCTTTGTGGTAGAGGTTAGTAATCTGATTCCTTTTTAACCAGACCTGGCAGTATTTAGGGCATACTCCTGGCTTTGTACTCAGGGATGACTCCTGATAACTTAATCCTGATGGAGCTTGGTGGGGAGCGGCATTTGGGGTGTCAGGGATCAGACATGGGTCAAAGTAACCATTTTGCCCACTGTCCTATCTCTCTGGCTCCAGGTCATCTAAATTTTTAAAAGTATTCCACCAGAAAGGCTAACTAGTATAATTGAAGTACTAGCCATTTATTAGTAAAAGGAATTTTTGTGTAATCATTTATAATATCTCTTTAAAACTTTAGGGAAAAGATTTATTTAATCCTTTCCCCCACCAAAATCTCTATGTAATATCGTTCAGAGGAATGAAGATAGTTTTATTTCCATAGTGAAGTAGACCATACTGATACTGTGATTTTTTTCTTTCTTTTTTAGCAAGGAAATTGAGTAAACCATAAGATTAATGATCCTTATTAAAAAAAACAAATTAACTCTTCAAATGTAGATAGCTATATAGTTATTTGTAAGCATCATATTTACAGTCAGGTTATGAGAAAAGAGAATTCATTATCTCATTAAAAATCATAATGAAGATCTTTATCGCTGGCCTTTGAATAAAAGTGAGTATTAATGGACTTTATCTCTATCTCAGAGGATGCTAAAGGCACGCCTCTCCCTGATGCCTGAGTTCAAAGTTCGAGAGAGAGCTTTTGTTGGAGTCATTGCATCGTTTTGGCGTGACAGAGGAAGGCTGTGTCCAGGCGTGGTTCTCTTTTCCTCATTGTATGCGCCTGTTCTACATCCATGCTTATAGCAGCAAAATTTGGAATGAGGCGGTATCTTACAGACTTGCCACATATGGATCAAGAGTAGTGGAGGGTGATTTGGTTTGTTTGGATGAAGATTTTGATGATGAGAATTTACTAAACAACAAAGTAAGTACATGTTATCACATACTTTTCCAAGACTTGTTACTAAACTAAAATCATAAATTTTCAGAAGTTCTTTTTATGGCATCTTCTATTTATTTATTTATTTATTTATTTATTTTTGCTTATATTTACTCATCAGCTGTTTCTAATCCTGCTGTCACATCAAAATTAGTGTTTGTCAGAAAATGAAATAAGGCAAATTCAGCGATGGTATAGTGTAAAAGGAACAGCATGGTAGATAAAGCTTTAGAAAATGCACAAGGGCCCAAGGCGATGGCTTAGAAAACTGCCTTGGAGCCCAGCTCGATCCCTGGCTCTGCATGTCCCCTACTGCTACCACTGGGAATAGTCACCGAGGGCGATAAGTGTTGTCCCCCTCAAAACATTCACAAATAATGCAAAAATTTTCCTTAAAAATAAAAGCTGAAACATTATAGGCAAAAGCTCTTTCCTACCACCACTTTATTATGATTTCCTCTTCTTTCTCCAGAAGCTCAGCCTTTTTTGTTTGCTGTGTTTGGGATCATTCCTCGTGAAGCTCTGGGGTCCAATGCAGTACTGGGGGTTGAACACAGTCAGCTGCGTGCAAGGCAAGAGCTGGCCTGCTTTTGCTGTTACTCTGATCCCTCAAGTCTTTTTCTTTCTTTCTTTTGGCAGGTATTATATGTCCTTCTAGACCTCTTCTATTATGTGAATAGCTAAATAATAGATTTTTGTTCTATTAGTTAACACTGAGAAAAGAAAAGCCTTAGATGGGGTTACAGAAAGAGTCTAAGGTTTAAGGCGATTGCCTTGAACATGACCCACCCTGCTTCAATATTCCGTACCACATATGGTCCCCTGAGCACCAATGGTGCAGCCCAAACACCCCAGTGGGAAAAAAACAGGAGGAGGAAGGAGAAGAAGAGATAGGAAGGAAGGAGAGGAAGAAAGGGAAGGAGGGAGGGAGCTTAAAATTTAACTTTTAGGGGGCCAGAGTGATAGCACAGCAGATAGGGCATTTGCCTTGCATGCAGATGACCCGATTTAGATCCCTGGCATCCCATATGGTGCCCTGAGCACCCCCCGGAGTAATTCCTGAGTGTAGAACCAGGAGTAACCCCTGAGCATCACCAGGTGTGACCCAAAAAAGAAAAAAAAATGTAACTTTCAGACCCTGGGGAGAGGAAAGAGATTCCTGCAGGAAAGAAGGAAGGAAGGAAGGAAAAAGGAAGGAAGGAAGGAAAGGGAGGGGGGAGGGAGGGAGGGGGAGGGAGGGGGAAGGAAGAAGGGGAGAGAGGGAGGGGACGGAAGAAAGGAGCTTAAAATTAAAATTTTGGGTCCCGGGGAGTTAAAAATGAGGAGCCGGACAAGCACCATCTTTGAGCACAGTTTGAGAGCACCCCCCCCCAAATAAAACAAAGCCCTGAAATTATACTTTAAAAAAATAAGATTTATACCAGTATATAGATGTTTTATATAAAACTTGGTCCTTTCACTTTCTCCATATCCAACTAGTTTTTGTATTTCTGTGGGTTTAATGAAACTCAATGAAATTTGTTTCCCTAAATTAATATATTTAATTTTATAGCCTATAGCATCTTATGTTAAATTCATAATTGAGTGAAGTAGTGCTTTCAAGGTAGTATGTGATTGCTTAATTTGAGAGGAACAGAGGATTTTAGAGCTTATTTTTTCTTTCATTTTATATATTCATATATGGAAATTGAATCAAAAGCTGGAGAGGATACAGGTTAAGTGATACAGAATTTTAAAAACTTTGTCATGTGACTCCTCCCCTCTGTGATGTCTCCTGGAGAAATCAGAGTACAAAAGAGATTTCAACATTCAGAGAACAAGAGTATGATCCAGTTTTTAAAAAATGAAGACAAATAGGCTAAATGTGACATCCTGGAGCTTTATTTAAATTAATGGCAGATTTCTAGATGAATGAGTGAGGACGTTTTTGGGAAACCCAGCTCTAACTGAAGGCAAGAAGACAGGACTGTTGAGATCTAGGTGGACTGAACCGTGTTCTAAATTTAGGAGACTGAGGTTCAGTCCTTGGCACCTCATGGTCCACTTGTTGTACAAGGAACAACCCCTTCAAGTACAACTCTGGAACTAGGAGTAGACCCTGAGTATTGCTAGGGGGACACCAGCCTCCACCCCAAAATAAAGGAGAAAAGAACATAAAAATAGAAATTTACTAGCCCTATAACTGAAATTTCATGACTGGCTCAACCAGAGCCGGATTCAGTGGTTTTACCTGACTATCACTATCACTATCATTATCCTCCCGTTGATCATCTATTTGCTAGAGCAGGCACCAGTAATATCTCCATATGTCTTGTCTCAGGCTAGTAGAGCCCAAGGGCATCTATTCGCTCAGGAACATAAAGAGCCTCAAACCATTATATTAGGTCATGGGAATGAACTAATATAATTGTTACTGGTATTTGGCATATCAAATAAAACAGGGCAGCTTGCCAGGCTTGCCATGCAGGTGGCATACCCTTGTTGTCACCTCTAAATATAGCATTTATAGATGAACCCGTGCGGCCCAGTAGACGAACTGTAATAGGCTGTTGCTGGGTGAAGTTCTGACGAGATGGAAGTCTGGATGTGGAAAATGGCGGCCCAATGGAGTGGGGTGGGGTGTCATCTGGCTTGTTGTGCTGCTCTGCTGGGGTGGCGGGCCAGGGCTAGAACCCGCCATCCCTCCTGGCCGCCTTGTGAGCGGCTGGGCACAGGGAGAGCAAGTGGCAGCTCTGCCCCATGTCTGTAAGTCTCTGGTTCAGCATACCTGGGCTGGATTGAAAAAAAAAAAACTGTTGCAGAGTGGAAGTCGATGACACAGGCTGTGATAGGCTGTCGCTGGGTGGATATATTTCTCAACCAATCATGTATACAATCTCTTACAATGCCAAAATATAGGAATAACATTTTTAGCTTTTCTCAAAATATAAATACTTTTTTTTTTTGTTTGTTTTTGGGTCACACCCAGCAATGCTCAGGGGTTTGCCACTCCTGGCGGTGCTATGTGCTGAATTATCCAGCTCATTTTCTTTATCTCTGTTTTCTCTGTGTTATATTCATTGACACTCTGGCTTATTCTTGTACTTAACAAATCACAATTCTAGATTAATTTGTTTTATAAGTTCTCTAGAAAATCACTGTATCACTGTCTTCCTGTTCATCATCGATTTGTTCGAGCGGGCACCAGTAACATCTCCATATGTCCTGTCTCATGCAAGTAGAGCCCAAGGGCACCTGTTGCTCCAGGAACATAAAGAGCCTCAAACCATTCCATCAGGTCATGGGAATGAGGTCTATAATTGTTACTGGTATTTGGCATATCAAATACGACACGGGTAGCTTGCCAGGCTCTGCCGCGCAATTTTTTTTCTCTAGAAAATAGTTTTAACAAATGCATGAAAATGAGTCATAGTGGCTAGGAATGCCACCACACTTGTGTGCTACCATCAGACCATTTGGACTGGGGTATGTGATTGGCTAATGGTGGAGCCATACCACCCTGAAAATTAGGGTACTACCATCATAAAGAAGGAATAAATAGCTGAGAGAGCTTTATCATTAGGAGTCTGCTTTAATATTTAATGAATGCAAGCTTATGAAATAAGAAACTCAGAGAAATCTAGTAGCCTGATAGGTTTTACTTCATGTGAATAGGGATAGAGACTTGTCAATGATCTCCTTTTTTGATAAATAATAAAAAATATGTTTTAAAAATATATTTTTATTATAACACCATGAGATTACAAAGATGTTCCTGATTGGTTTCTGTCATACAGTGTTCCAGCACCCATCCCTCTACCAGTGTCCATTTCCTAACACCAATGTCTCCTGATTTCCTCCCCCCTTACCCAGCCTGCCTCTCTGCCTCTATGGGAGGTTCTTTACCTCTCTCTCTCTCTCTCTCTCTCTCTCTCTCTCTCTCTCTCTCTCTCTCTCTCTCTCTTACACATTGTGGCTTGCAATACATATATTTAGGGGTTATCATATATATCCCTTTGCCTATGTTCAATGCTCAGTTCTAGTCGGATGTTACCATTTCCAACAATTACAAGCACAATGGTCCCTTCTCTGTCTTACCTAACCTCTGACCCACACACACTTGTGGGAGATTCCAATCATTGGCAAGTCCTCCTGGTCCATGTAATACCTGGCCTTGGATATTGATCTCATACTATTTTTATTTCTATATCCCACAAATGAATGCATTCATTCTATATCTGTCTTTTATCTTCTGATTAATTTCACACAACATGATACTCTCCACGTCCATCCATTTATAAGCAAATAGGGATAGAGACCTGTCAGTGGTCTCCTTTTGATAAATAATGCAAAACATGGTTTTTGAAACACCTTCCAGCAAACACATGTACTTCAATATTACCTGAGTGAGTACCTATTAAACATTACCTGATGTATTAAATGAACTTAGCTAATTCAGATTTTCAGAAGTTAAAAATTATTCTCATACGATGCAGAAAAATATCTCTGAATTATGTATTTTATAAAACATTTTGATTCAAAATCCTTGGCCTTGCTTTACAAATTCAGATTATTAAATAGTTGAGGGATCAGTGGGAGAACTAGAAGTGACATCAGAGCACACTGGTTATGGTTTGGGGTACTTTGGTGGTGATGGGGTAGCGTATCTTTGTATATCAAAAATTATAATAATTATGCAGCGTGAGTTTTAATGTTAACATTTTTTTCTAAAAAAAGATTGTTCAGAATAAAATTTGAAAGGACTGTGTTGTGATCGGAACTGTATTTCTTTTCTTTTGGGTGCTTTAGGATCACTGTATTACTGTCTTCCCGTTCATCATCGATTTGCTCGAGCGGGCACCAGTAACATCTCCACATGTCCTGTCTCATGCAAGTAGAGCCCAAGGGCATCTGCTTGCTCCAGGAACATAAAGAGCCTCAAACCATTCTATCAGGTCATGGGAATAAGGTCTTATAATTGTTACTGGTATTTGGCATATCAAATATGACATTGGTAGCTTGCCAGGCTCTGCCGTGTGGGTAGCATAGTCTTGTAGTCATCTCTAAATTCAGCATTTATTGATGAACCGCATGGCTGCAAGCGGCCGCGCGAGCCGGGCTGTGATAGGCTGATCTGCTGGGTGGAATTCTGACGAGGGGGAAGTCCGGATGTGGAAAATGGAGGCTCTCATGGAGTGGGGGATCATCTGGCTTGCTGCGAGGCTCTGCTGGGGTGGCGGGCCAGGGCTAGAACCCGCCATCCCTTGTGGGCACCTCGTGAGCGGCTGGGCACAGGGAGGGCCAGTAGCAGCTCTGCCCCATGTCTGTGAGTCTCTCACTTTAGGATAAAAAAGAAAATTTTCTCCTTAAAATATTTTAGTTTTCCTTTATTATTGATAAAAGCGTTATGTATTTTAGGATTAATCACTTAACTGTATCACTGTCTTCCATTGTTCATCGATTTGCTCGAGTGGGCACTAGTAACATCTCCATAAGTACTGTCACAAGCAAGTATAACCCAAAGGGCATCTGCTTGCTCCAGGGACAGAAAGAGCCCCAAACCTTTCTTCAGGTCATGGAACTGAGGTCCATAATTGTTACTAGTTTTTGGCATAACAAGTAAATAAAACACAGGTAGCTTGCCAGGCTCTGCCATGTAGGTGGTATAGTCTCAGTAGGAGGCTCTCATCTCGAGCATTTACTGATGAAACTTAAAGGAGAAAGATCAGGTTTTCTCTTGGATGGAGCTCTGAGGAACTATGGAGTCTGGATGTTGAGAATGACTGACTGCATGATGTATGGTTTGCTCTCACTTCTTGCTAGGCTTACTGGTATCAGTTAGAACCTGTCTAGAACTGTATACAATGTATAAATGTGAAATCTTGGGAAGGACCTTGTTCTAAAATCAGCATTCTTTAAAAACCACGCGCCAAGGGAGCTGTGGGTCTGCCGTGTGGGGCTCTCTCTTCCAGGGCAACTGGCATGGAGGCGGAGGAAAGGGCAGGACCCAAAATTCCACTCAGGGGGCTGGAGCCCCTGGCTCCAGCGGGTAGGGTGTTTGCCTTGCATGCGGCCGGCTTGTGCTGGCCCGGGTTTGATCCTCGGCATTCCATATGGTCCCCCAAGCACCGCCAGGAGTAATTCCTGAGTGCAGAGCCAGGAGTAACCCCTGAGCACGCCGGGTGTGACCCAAACAAAGCAAAAAAAAAAAAAAAATCTCCACTCCGAGTCCGGCCAGCATGGTCTCTCCCGGCACATGAGAGCAAACCCTTGGAGCAATGTTGGACTCGGCCAGGGTCCATTAATCACTTATGCTTTATTAACTATCATTGAGAAAATTGAAACTCAAAAATAAAACTGAAAATGTATTGGATAAATTGTACAGGGTTTAGGTGCAGCTTTGTGTGGAGCAGAGTCTGATTTTTTTTCACTGGTGCCATCTCCGTCAGCTGTCAAACTCCAAACTCAGTATGGTCCAGTAATAAACAAACTAACTAAAAATGAAAAATACAAAAATGAAAAGACAGATAAAGATTTCTAAATGGTTTTTCAAACATGTCTTGCACATCGACAATTAGAAGTTAGGGAAACCGCATAGTTTGATTTATATTTTTGTCTTACTTTCATTGTTCTTCATAGAACTAGACCAACCAATCTTAATGAAAAAGATAGAGAAATATGAGTTATATAACAAAAAAAGTTACTTGAGGTCATATTTGGCAGTGACCATATATAGCAAAGATATATTTGCCAATTAATTAGATTTATAGCAATTTGGATGCATGATAATACAGTCTTCCATGCTTAATTATGTTTATTATTTTAATAAATTGCTAAAGTTATAGTTTTCTAGGTATGCTTATCGTTTGAAAAGGACAAAAACTGGAAGTCCCATAAATTTTGGAGAGATCCCATCTGGAGTTTTATGTATTTTTTCTGGGTATAGCAATTTAAATAGTTTTTTGCCTATACACAAACTAATAAATCTAAATGACAAAAAAATAGCTATATTAAGAATGTGAGGATGAATCGAAGGAAAGTAAGCGTATTTATAGGTGATCTTGGTCCTGGTTTATATCATGAGCTTTAGGAAGATGGGGATTCTACTCATCTTTACATTGGTGGCTGCTGCCTTTTCACTTGCATTTTCTTGGACAAGAGGTATCATCATTTTTTTTCTAATGAACCTAAGATGGTGGAGGGTAAAATAACTTTATTCCTCTCCTGTTGTGTAGGGAAAAAATCCCAACATCCCAACAGAAAATTTAAAGAGTAACAAATTTAATTAAATACGTTGCTATTTCAGGCATGGTTAATAATAAAATATTGTTTTTTTTCATAGTAAATTAAAATTATAATTATACAAAGAAACTTTTCCAAACCCAGAATGTATGCTAGTTAATATAAAATTAATTATGCTTTATATTAACTTTCCATTTTAAGAATTTAAATCATTTTCTCAGAACTTTGTGGCTTGTTTACAAAAAGCTTTGCAGATGCATCATTTACATGCATGTGTTCATCAAATGTGTGTAATCTATGTGAAATACACATTTGTTCATTTAGAACTCACAACTTGATTATATGTGAAATATACATTTGCTCACTTAGATAGAACTCACAACTTGATTACATCTTCTCACATAGGGACTAAGGTTGCCTAATCTCTTGATTCATGTGACAAATATAAACAAGGTAAAATTCAATTTGGAAATGAAATTAGTTTGGCTGTCTAAATTGATCAGATTTGCTATATTATTATAAAATAGTAATTTAAGTTTGCAATGACTCCATTTAGCATAGAGTATATTCTGTTGTTAAGACATACACTTTTTAGCTTATTTATGCTAATAATAATTCTTGGACTTTGTTGGTCACATACCTGTTTTCCCCATTCCTTTTTTGTGGTATCTCTTACCATTCAATGGACACTGCTTTTATTTTTGCGGGGAGGAGGAAATTGGGCCACGCAGTGGTGCTCAGGGCTTATGATTGACCTCATGCTCAGGGATCACTCCTGGCAGACTGTGTAGGCCTGTGGATTGAACTAGGGTCCAGCCACATCAAGACAACCACTTTAATCTCTCTACTGTTTGGCCCTAAACACCTATAGAACCTCATGGTATATATTGTTAACAGAGGACCGATTGTTTTCACAGAAGCATGTTTTTCATTTAGCATTAATAAAGAGCAATTCTGGGGGGCCTGTGGTTGGTTCAGCAGCAAAAAGCACTGACTTGCAAACTTGAGACTGTGAGTTCCTTCCCTGATGATAATTGCAAGTGTCAGATACAGTTCCTGTTGCTGGGCTGTCTGAGAGCCCTGACAATGCAACAAAATGTGTTATCTTGGGAGTACTGCAGCTCAGTGTGTGTAAGCACTACAGCTAAAGTATATGGGCAACAGGAAAGGACAGCTCTATAATATAGGAAAGGATGGTTGCTGACTGGGTGACACTATTTCCCTGAGTATCAAATTTTTTACTACTCTCCATGTATTTAAACTGCAGTTTTCAGTGGTTATATGTGGAAGAATCATTCTAATGTTTTTGCGGTTTACGCCTTCAGAAACAAAATTGTAAATGCATTTTGGTGTATAAGTGTATTCATCATAGAAGTCTAATTAAACATAACAGGTTTAGGTAAAATTGGGGAATTTGGAACACTTGGGAATCATCTACATCTTCATTATGTCTTTAAAAATAGGTTCATCTGGTAACAGAGGAAGAAGAGTCAGCTAATACATATGGAATAAATCAGGTAAATTTTCTACTTTTGTGACTGCTTTTTAATTTAGGTATAATTTTATGTAAACAAAAGCATATGTGTTTGGTGTTTAGGGGTACTTGGTTTTAGTAGTATTACGTACACCCCACACCCAGTCTAAGTTTTCCTCCACCTCGGTTCATGGTCTGACAGACTCTTCCCACCTCACCACGCCCTTGCCCACTCCCACCTCTCACTTTATGCCACTGGGTATCTATTTTGTAGCATTTGTCTTTTGGTCTTTGACTTATTTCAGTTAATATGATATTCTTTGTCTCTGATCCTTCCTTACCTATTGTAGAAAATGTAAATTTGTATCTGTTTCTTAGACCTTAATAGTATTACTATGTGTATATATAGCAGTATTTCTTTATCCTCCCATCTTTTGTTGGGCATTTGGGTTGTTTTCAGATATTGGCTATTGTAAATAATACTGCAATGAACATAGTTGTACATAGATCTTTTTGAATTAATATTTTTGTGTTTAAGGGATAAATACCAAAGAATGGTATTATTAGATGATATGAAAATCCATTTTATCATTTATTTGGTTTTGGGTTCACTCCCAACAGTGCTCAGGTATCTCTCCTGGTAGTGCTCAGGGGAGAATACATGGTATCAGGGATCAAACCTTGTTTGGCCACATGCAAGGCAAGAACCTTTGCTTTTCCTATCTCTCTGGCTTTGAATGTTCTTTTTTTAAATCTTTTTGTTTTGTTCTGATTCGAGTGCCACCCTGGCTGTGTTCAGGGCTTCCTCCTACATGAAAGGCAAGGGCCCTACCTATTGCTCTGGTCTCTTATTTTTCATTTTATTAATTTAATTTTGTCACCTGGAGTGAACTCAGGGCCTCACATATGCAAAACAAGTATTTTACCACTGATCAACATTCCTAGCTAAACTATCCTCTCCCCTTCCTCCCCACCGCCAGGGGTAATGCTTGGGTGATACATGTGGTGCCAGGTATTTAAGTTAATGTCATATTCCCAGACCTCTGTATTTAACTTTCTGAGCATTCAATTGTACTGTTTTCCTAAGTGACTAAACCAGTTTGCAGTCCCACCAACAGTAAATGAGGATTCCTCTCTACTGAATCCTGGACAACCCTGATTATTCCCAGCTCTTTTGATAAATGCCATTCATAATTGGTGAGAGGTAATATCTTGTTGTCATTTGGTTTGCCTTTTCCTGTTAACCAGTTTGATGAAGACATTTTCACATGCTTGTTGGCTATCTGTATATACTCTTTTAAGATCTTTCTTCACCTCTTACCACCATTTTTAATGAGTTTAATGGGTTTTGGCCAAACCCAGTGGTATTCAGGGATGACCCGTGAGGATGCTGAGGGGACTATGAATGGGGCCAGGGATTACACCAAGGTCAGCCTTGTGCCAGGCAGGTGCCTTGCATGCTGTACTGTCTTTCTAGCCCTCCGCCCCCTTTTTAAAGCATGTGCCTAACCATTTATTCTAACGTTATTTTTTTTGTTCCTCCACATCTTGCTCTTGTCTTGTTGTAAATTAATTATTCATGTATTTGAGGGTATATTCCTAAATTCTCAGTTCTGTTCCATTGGCCTGAGTGTCTGCTTTTATTCAGTACATTTTGGTTACTTTACTTTTATAGTCTAATTTAAAGTTAGAGTCTGTGATCTTTATATTCTTTCCCTGCCTCTCTTTTCTCAAAATTGCTTTTGTTGGTCAAGGTGTTTTCCAGTTCTACAAACATTTTAGTATTATTTGTTTTACATCCATGAAAAGTATCATAATTTGGATAGAAATTTATTTGAATTTATATAATATTTTGGGTTGGTTGGTCATCTCCTCAATATAAATTCTTTCAATCCATTATCAAGTTTATTCTTCATACTTGATTATTTTTAATGCAACTATAAATGGGATTTAAAAAATTCTCTTCTTAGCTATTGTTTACATATAGAAGAAACAGTGGATTTATATTTATTGATTTTTAGCCTACCACTTTATTGTTTAGGTTTATGGTTTCTAAAAGATTTTTGGCATAATCTTTAGGGTTTTCTATGTATATTATCATATCATTTGAAAATAGTGATAGTTTAACTTCTCTTCAATTTTTAAAATTTTTATTATACCATCATGAGATATACAATTACAAAGATGTTCATAATTGGGTCTCTGTCATACAGTGTTCCAGCACCCATCCCTCCACCAGTGCCCCCATTCCCACCACCAATGTCCCCACACTATCTCTCACCCACACCCTGCCTGCCCCTATAGTAGGCACCTCTTTTGGGTCGCACCGGGCAATGTTCAGGGGTTACAACTAGCTCTTTGCTTCGAATTACTCCTGGAGGTACTCAGGGGACCATATGGGATGCCAAGGATCAAACCCAGGTTGGCTGCATAAAAGGCAAATGCCCGACCCCCTTTGTGCTATTGCTCCAGCCCCCAGCAGGCACCTCTCTCTCTCTCTCTCTCTCTCTCTCTCTCTCTCTCTCTCTCTCTCTCTCTCTCTCTTTCTGTGTGTCTGTATTTCTCTCTGTCTTCTCTTACACATTGTGGCTTTCCCTACAGATATTCTACGGCTTATGATGTAAGTCTCTGTGTATATTCAATGGTGAGTTCTCATATGACATTACCATTCCCCATTTTCCATTCCCCATTAGCCATCTCAGTTTGATTACAGTGTATATATGTGCAAGATCCTGGGAAGGACCTGATCCTAAACTTGATCATTATCTAAGCCTGGCACAGCTGTGGGTCTGGCCTGTCTCTTGTCTAGCTTTTGCTGGTTTTGATGGCTTTGGGCTCGTAGCCATACCCGCTGGGACATGGAAGTGGAAGGATGGGGGAGGAGTCCCAATCTGCACTCCAAGGCCACCTGTGGCGCCACCTCCCCACGTGTCTGCTGGCCCGAGGATCTGTGTTGGACCCGGCCAGGGGCCGAGCCATTTACCACCCTCCATCGCTCCATGGGCTGCTCCTGTGGGTCGACAATGCACCTGTCTCTGTTCAATTTTGAATCCCTTTAGTTTATTTTTCTTGCCTAATTGTTGTGACTAGGAATTCCAGTATTACGTTGAATAAGTGAAAAAACTATACAGTCTTGTCTTGTGCTGATCTGCAAGGAAAGGTTTTCAGTTTTTCATTTTTGATTATATTTACTATAGGTTTACTATAGATAAATGACCTTTATTATGTTGAAATAATTTCTATTCCCATTTTCATATTATGAATAGTCATTAAATCTTGTAAGTTTTCTGCATCTATTGATATGATCATGTGGTTTTCATATTTTATCTTTACTTTTATTGATGTGGTATGTCATATTAATTGATTCACAGATATGGAACCATCTTGTATATCTGTGGAATAAATGCCATTTGGTCACAGTGCATGATACTTTGAATACATTGCTGAATTTGGTATGCTAGATGTAATTGAATTTTTTTTGCTTTTTTTATCAGGGATATCTTGTTCTGTCTATCTCTCTCTGTATATTTTGTAATAACTGTCTGCTCTTGATATTTGAGAATATCAACCTATAAAAACTCTTTAGAATTCCATGTTTTATCAATTTTCTGGAAAAACTTTGAAAGTATAGGTAATAGATCTTCTGAAGCTTTGGTAAAACTCACTAGTAAATCCATATGTACTTGGCATTTGTTTGTGGAAGATTTTTTATTACTGTTTCAGTTTCCTTACCAGTAATCAGTCTTTTCATGTTTTCTTTTTCATTCTGATTAAGTTATGGGATATTACATGCATCTGAAAATGTATTCATTTATGCTAGTTCTCCAACTAAGTGATGTAAAGTTGTTCACAGTAATTTTAGGATCTTAGTTGTTTTTAGTTGTGTCTTTTTAACTTTTATTTCTGGAAATTTTATATATAAATATTTCATCACTTTGTTTTGTGCTTCTACAAGTTTTTTTTTTAAAAAATCTAGAAAGGTTAGAGGACAAACCTCCCACATTATGCAGTGTTTACTCATAGGCAGCTGAGAAAGCCAACATATTATTTGCTATTACTTGTTTGCTTTATAGTTTTAAAATGAAGAATCTAAAATGCTACTTGTGTGGCCGAGCACTAGGGATTTTGTTTTTATATTGCAGAAATAATTTTCTGTGGGGTCTTATAGAGCTACATGAAATTAAGGTTTTAATGGCTGATTTAATAACCAAAACTAATTTTATCTCTTTTACATTAACAACAGTGTAATAGTAGCTGACTTGAGTTACTTGTGTTAGTTAATGTCAGCCATTCTTTAGATACTTTTCTCTGTGTACCAATATTAAAAATAGTCAATATAGAATAATATTCATTATATGTTTTGAACATTTTTAATTACTGGTTTTGGCATATTGAATACGCATCGGACAATTGCCAGGCTCTGCTGTGTGGGAGGTATACTCTTAGTAGATTGCTGGGCTAAGCACTGCCAGGAGTAATTCCTGAGCGCAGAGCCAGGAGTAACCCTTGAGCATCGCTGAGTGTGATGTTGCTCTCCTCCCTGACAAGCAGGACATGCCCTTAAGCCGCTCCACATAGCCGGAGGACACATGGCCTGTGCCCTGGTCGATCCACTGGCGGTCCTTGTTGAGTGCGGCGAACATGGAGGCGGTAAAGATGGTAAGGAAAGATGACCACTGGGTGTCGGTAATCTTGTCGCCCCACGGGCCGGGTCTCAGGCCCCCGCGGAGTCGCCGGGGACGGGCGCCGAAGCCGAGGGCTCCCCGACCTCACTGTCGCCCGCTCCACGGCCGTGCCGTGCTGTTCCGCATAAAACACTGGCCACATCAATACACTGGCTTGGCTCTTCACATGCTACCTATCTGAATGCAAGGTGCCCTCCCAATGGAAAACCAGCAGGACAGTTCTACTGTTCAAGAAGGGAGACATCCACAACATTGGCAACTATCTCCCCATCTGCCTGTTGTTTGTCATCTACAAGCTGTTTACACAAGTCATCCTGAACGGGATTGGCAGAATATTAGATAAAGGACAACCATGCGAGCAAGCTGGCTTCCGAAAAGGATTCAGCACAATCGACCATATCCACACGGTGACCAAGCTCATTGAGGTTTGTAGGAGTTCAAGATGCCGCTCTGTCTCATGTTCATTGATTTAAAGAAAGCCTTTGATTCTGTGGAGACTGAAGCAGTCATAAAAGCCCTAGCCAAACAGAGCATTCAAACCCAATACATCAAGATCCTTTGTGAGCTGTATTACGGATTCACCACCAGGATCTCACCATTCTACAAAGAAGTGATCACTATCACTATCACTATATTCCTGTTGATCATCTATTTGCTAGAGCGGGCACCAGTAATATCTCCATATGTCCTGTCTCATGCTAGTAGAACCCAAAGGCATCCGCTTGCTCCAGTAACATAAAGAGTCTCAAGCCATATATTAGGTCATCGGAATGACCTAATATAAATGTTACTGGTATTTGGCATATCAAATATAACACGAGCAGCTTGCCAGGCTTGTGGCAGGTGGCATACTCTTGTAGTCACCTCTAAATAAAAGCAATTATTGATGAACCTCGGCCGGCGCGAGCCGAGCTGTGCTAGTCTGGTCTGCTGGGTGGAGTTGTGATGAGAAGAAGTCCGCATGTGGGAAAATGGCAGCCCCCATGGAGTCGGGGGTCGTCTGGCTTGTTGTGAGGCTCTGCTGGGATGGCAGGCCAGGGCTAGAACCCGCCATGCCTCCCGGGCACCTCCTGAGCGGCTGGGCACAGGGAGAGCAAGTAGCAGCTCTGCCCCATGTCTGTGAGTCTCTGGTTCCACATACCTGGGCCGGATTGAAAAAAAACTGCTGCAGGGTGGGTGTTGATGATCCGGGCTGTGCTAGTCTGGTCTGCTGGGTGGAGTTGTGATGAGAAAGAAGTGATCATCAATGTCAAAAGAGGGGTTCGGCAGGGTGATGCCATTTCACCAAAACTCTTCAGCACCACCCTCGAGAACATCATGCGACAATTAGAATGGGAAGGAATGGGAGTGAAGATAGAATGTCAGCAACTACACCACCTTCGCTTCGCTGATGACATCGTTCTAATAACACCAAACATTAGCCAAGTGGCACAAATGCTAGCTGACTGAGACTGAGAATGTGGAAAGATAGGTCTACAGCTAAATCTCAGCAAAACTGTGTTCATGAGAAATGAACTAGTTCCAGAGGCCCCATTCACTCTCAATGGAACAAACATCTCTGAATGCAGCAGTTATGTGTACCTAGGTTGAGAAGTCAACATGATGAACGACCTAAAACCTGAGCTGCGCAGGAGGAAGAGAGCGGCATGGAATGCCTTCAAAGGCATCGAAGAAATAGCGAAAAAGACAAAGAACCTCCGGCTCCGGGCACATCACTTTAACTCCACCATTCTCCCTGCATTAACATATGCCTCACAGACCTGGGCCCTACGAAAGCAGGATGAGAATGCTATTTGGATCTCCCAAAGAGGAATTGAAAGAGCTATGCTTGGAATATCACACCTCACTCAAGTGAGAGAAGGAATCCAAAGTTCCCACCTCTTCGCTGTTCCAGAGTCAGGGACGCTGTCTCGTTTGCCAAGGCATCGAAAATCAGATGGGCTGGACATGTAATGTGATTTTGAGATGACCACTGGACTAGAGCCATTACCGACTGGATCCCACGGGATGTCAAAAGATCCATGTGGCCGCCCACCTACAAGATGGTCAGACTTCTTCGTCAAGACCCTGAACAAACGGTTTGAGGCTCTTCGTATTCCTGAAGCAAGCAGATGCCATTGGGTTACACTGGCACGATGATAGGGTCAAATGGAAATGTTATTGGCTCCCGCTCGAGCAAATCGAATAATGTGATGTCAAGTTAAGTGATCAAGTGAAGCATGTTTTAGGCTGATTGAAATGTTTGTAGCCTGACATTGTCTTTAACAGACTTAGGCTCAAGACATAAAAGTGAACTTAAAACTTTGATTTTATGTTTTGTTCCGAAAACTGTTATTTGAACTTGTTTTCTTTATATTGTGCAGGTGGTTCTTCCAGTGCTTGGATATAATAATCAGTACCCAAAGAACAAAGTAGGGCAGTGGTACCAGGAAGCACTTCTCAGAGATGGACTACAGATGTGTAGGTTTCGAATACCTGCTCTGAAACTTAATGTTCCAGGATGCTATAGACAGATTTTGAAACAACCTCATAATCTTTCATACCAGCTAATGGAAGAACATGATACTGATGTCAAAAAAAGATGGATCCCACATCAATGAAGCAACTCTGTCTCTTTTGGTCTCTTTTGATCTTGATGCTTCATGCTACGCTACAGTTTGTCTGAGAGAAATAATGAAGCATGACTTCTGAAACTGATACACTTGATGTAATTGTATGTATATTGTTCTTTAAAAGAAAGGAGCTAGAATTTCTTGAGCATCTATCATGCTGGGAGATTTATAACTATCACCTCCTTTAATTATGCAGCATCTTGATGAAATAATATTTGGTCCTAGTGTTCCAGAGGACATATAACTAGCAAGTGACAGGTTATGAATTTAAGCCTGCAAAACTTATGTTCTTTTTATTTTCTAATGTTTCAGTGTCATTATGTGTGCCACAAAAGGTACAATATTTCTGAAATACTGGGAGCATACAGTGCTGTCAAATACTGTTTGATGACTTTTAATAAAAGCAATTTTTGAGTAATGTTTGTATTCTATAGCTCATTACTTAGAATGTAGGTGAAATTAGGTGTTAATAAAACTTGGTTAGAAAGCTAGATGAAACATTTTGTTAAATGTTATCATTCTTTTCCTTTTTCATTTTTTTCTTCTTCCTTTCGACACTCCCACTCAGACCCAGCCTACACAGCCCGCAGCGCCCCAGTTCATCATATTCTGGTTTTGAAACTACAAGAGTATGCTACCCACACGCCCGATCACCAGTCACAAGACCTCATTCCCATGACCTGATGTAATGGTTTGAGGCTCTTTATTCCTGGAGCAAGCAGGTGCCCTTGGCCTCTACTTGATAACAGGTCTATGGAGATGTGACTGGGCCCGCCGAGCAATCAATGATGAACGGAAGCAGTGACAGTGACAGTGACAGTCACACCTGGCAATGCTCCTGGCTCTGTACTCAGGTATTACTCCTGGTGGTGCTCGGGAGACCATATGGGATGCCTCAGATCAAACGTGGGTCGGTCGCCTGCAAGCGTGCAAGGCATATGCACTACCTGCTTTACTATCACTCTGGCCCCCTCCTATTTTTTTAAGTTTTCAAAATCCCTTTAAATTAGTCTTGAATAATTAAATACATAGTAAATTAGTCTTTAATAAAGATTGAGATGCTTTTTATATATCTTCTTTATCTTAATATCCATTATTTTTTGGTTATTTTTTTCTATTATTTAAATCTGAATTTAGCATTAGACATACTGAGCTCAAGACCCAGCTCTGACTTTTATTAGTTATTTTAAATATGTTACTGAATCTTTTTGAGGTTCACATCAAGAATTTAGACACCCTGAACTTCCAAGGAACAAATAATAGAATTATGTCCATTCTTTATTCTTTTTTTTTTGTGGTGCAAAGGGAATAAAGGGTATTTTTCCCCACTTGAAGATGTATTAAACTGTCTCACATTGTAAATTACCCTTGATCCTTTTTTTTAATCATTAAATTTGTGGGGAAAATAGTATATATTGATTAGGAAGAACTAAACATCTTTTCATTGCTGATAGCATAATTGAAAATTTGTGAAGTAATATAGAGCTCTGAATATCACTAATGTGAGCTTTTTAAAATTATACTTGCCCTGTACAACATGGAGAAGCTATGACTCCTGCACAGTGGCAAATCCAATTCTAACTGATTTATTCAGTCCTTATTTAAGTTCTGCATTTAGGGATTCTAATCAGCCAATCTCATAAAGGTTGTGGAATACATAGAAAAAATCCTTATGCAATTTGGCTTATACATTTCAAGTCTGATTGCTCAAGGTTTGACTATATTAAGTCAGTGAAACCTTTAGACATTTAGTATAAAATTCAATTTAACTGAAGGAAAAAGAAGCTTTATATAAAAAAAAGCTGTGTGTAAATTAAAATATGCTTATTTGTAGCATTTTTACGTGTAACAAAAATAGAAATACTTTCAGTGACTAGCATCAGATAACTGAATTAAATAAGGAGCATCAACTTGAAGACAAAACTTTATATTAAAAATGATTGGGTTTTTTTTTGCTTTTTTTTTTGTCACATTGGCAATGCTCAGGGGCTATTTCTGGCTCTGCACTCAGGAGTTACTCCTGGCTGTGCTTGGGGTGAGATGCCGAGGATTGAACCTGGGTTGGTCGCGTGCAAGGCAAACACCCTACCCGCTGTGCTATCACTCCAGCCCTCAAAATGATGTTGGTTTTAGGTATATGAGAAAAGGTTTCCCACTAAAAGTAGATGATGGCTATGATCATTGTTGTGTATACAGTGAATGCTGCTTGTACTGTGTGGTCTTTTAGCTAATAATTTAAAGCATAGATGTTGGAGCATTCTCTCCCACCTTGGTTTTTGGGCTACACTCAGGGCTCAGGGCTTTCTCCTGTCTCTGTACTCAGGATCACTACTTTTGAGTTAGGAGGATCATATGGGATACCTGGTAGCTAAGCCTGGTTGACCCAGTGGAAGGCAAGAGCTTTATCCTCTGCACTATAGTTCTGGTCCACTTACCCACTTTGAACTTTTGACGCTTAGAGCAGTGAAGTCTTAGACATGTTTAAAATTGTGAACTTTGGTTTCAATGCCTGTGCAGTGAGGATACTTATACTTACCTCATAAAGATACGGTGGAGATTTACTGGGTTAATATGCATGTAAAATAACTTGGAAAAGTCCCTAACACTTAACTTAGTTAAATAAGTGCCCACAGATTCGGATTTGGAAGAAAACAGAAAAAAAAGTGAAAATTCTGTTAATATAATAGGCTCTTTGAATTTTACTATTATATATTTTGATAGTAAATACATCACATAGAAATTGGTGATTGCAGTTTTTAAAGACTAATGTTTTGAAAATAAAATAATGTAATATTAAATAGAAAAATTTTAAAATATTTATATAAATTATATCTAAACATTAACGTAGTCATTAAATTATGTAAATTAAACCCTAGGTTTCTTAAAATGTTGACTAGCAATTAGAATATGTGATAGCACTAAAGTGCTGTCATTGATGCTGTTATATCGTCTTACCTGTAGATGGCACTATAATTTTAGATCTCTGTAATTTAATATTAGTATAAAATTACTGAACTATTTTCAGCTCTGGGTACAGATGGAACATTTCATATGGAACTGTTCATATGGAATATTTTATATGCCAGTAACTTATATGATAATATTTTTCACTTTTAATATTTATTAATACTTGTTTTGGGCCAAAATGAACTTTTTTAGGTTCCATGATGTACAGTATTATTAATTACAGTTTCGTGCGTACAGTGTGTCAGCACTGTATCCTCCGGGCCCCACACACTGCCCCTGTCCTCGGTAAGCTCTGTTCTGTAGGCCAGTTCTCAGGTTCTGTTGTCTTTGGCCATTTGTTATTCTATCGCTAGGTTTCATTATATTCCATTTACGGAAGAGAACATGCTATACTGTCTCTCCTCCTCTGACTGACTCCGCACAGCACAATTCCTCTTATTTCAATCTAGGATTTTGACGTTTTACTGAGGTCTAAAGTGACCTTAGTAATTTTAAATTTCATGGTGGCAATTGAAACTAAGCAATAGTTCCTCAAAATCAGGTAGGCTAGAGCATAAGTTAAATGAAGCAGGAGTTCCTCGAGATCACTTCGGTTAAAAGATTTTAGAGCTGGAGTGATGGCACAGCAGAGAGGGCATTTGCCTTGCACATGGCCAACCCAGGTTCAATCCCATATGGTTCCCCAAGCATTGCCAGGAGTAGTTCCTGAGTGCAGAGAGGATTAACCCCTGAGCATTGCAGGGTGTGACCCAAAAAAAGCAAAAACAAAAAAACACAAAAGGTAAAAGATTAAGATAAAAAGTACTTGTATTGTATGTAGTGCATCCCACAATGTGTAGGAGAAGGAAGGGAGAGAGAGGGAAAGAGAAAAGAGATAAAGAACCTGCCATTTAGGCAGGCTGTGGGAGGGGGAGGGAATTGGGGACATTGGTGGTGGGAAATGGGCACTGGTGGAGGCGGGGTGCTGGAACACTATGTGACCGAAACCTCCAAACATGAACAACGTTGTAATTGTATATCTCACAGTGGTATAATAAAATGTTTAATAAAAAAAAAGTACTTATATTTTTTGTGAGCTTGAAATAGAGTCATCTGTAATTTACATTTTAAAAATATGGTTTTTTTTTCTTTTTTGGCTCACACCCAGCAATGCTCAGGGCTTACCCCTGACTCTGCACTTAGAATTACTCCTGTCAATGCTTGGCGGACCATATGGATTGTGGGGGACTCAAACCTGGGACAACCGCATGCAAGGGAAATGCCCTATCCGCTGGACTATTGCTCCAGCCCCCAAATATGAATTTTTTATTGAGGTAATTTTAGTTTATATGACTATACATTTTAGAAGTACAGTTTCATACATCTTTAAATGTGTATTTTATCTGTCATACCTACCATTTAAGTGCAAATATCTGCATCACAGTTCATTGGACCTTTTTGTTTGTTTTGGTTTGGGGCACACTTGGCAGTGTTCAGGGCTTATTCCTGGCTCTGCACAAATTCTCCTGGCAATGCTCAGGGAACCATATAGGATGTTAGACATGAAACCTGGTTTGGCTACGTGTAAGATAAATGCTTTTACCTGCTGTACTATGGCTCTAATCCTCCCATCGGTCCTTTTTTTTTCCATCGGTCCTTTTCTGCCCTTTCATTCCTCCTCCACTTTTCTCCAGTATCTTCAGTAATGTGGTCAGAATCAAGGTTTGGTTTTGACTTTGTATGTTCCTTTGTTTTGTTTCTTTTATTATCAGTGTCATCTACTATTTTCTTTCCCTTTCTGACTTTCTCATATGTGTCTCTTGGTGCAAGAGACCGTTATTGAGTCTCAGCCGTACCAGTTATTCCACTTCTTTTATCCTAATCCATGTATCTACTGTATATCACTTGTCTTCTCGTTGCTCATCGATTTGCTCGAGCGGGCACCAGTAACATCTCCATAGTATGTCGCAAGCAAGTGTAGTCAAAGAGCATCTGTTTGCCTGTCTTCCTCTTTCCCCTTCTCTCCCAGCAGCAACTTCTGCAGACACAGCATCCTGGGGACACCGCTGAGCAAGTTCCTGAGTGGGACCAAGATCTGGTTATCGACCAAGACACTGGCGAATGAGGACTGACTTGGCGGGGCAGTACAGTGGCATTTGCACTAATATTTAAAGGGGCCGATGAGGCTTTGGCAGGAGCTGGGCCCGAGCCCATGGTTCATGTCTGCTTCCAGGGGCTGTCTGGGGTTACTCTGGGGTTACCTACTGTATAAGTAAATAGTATTTTCTTTGATTTTGCAGATAAGAAAATAGAGCAGTTAACTAATTTATTCAGATTGAGCAGGACAGTATGTGGTTTAACTTGATTATTCTTTCTAGATCAGTATCCTTTCATCTACCTAACATTCACCTTCTGAAAACAAGATATTATTTTGTTTATTTTTGGTTAATAATATCTGTTTCCACCAACTGTAGATTCTGAAATTAAAATTAAAATCAGTCCTTTAATTTTGCTGTTTTAGTCTAATTTTACTTGCATATCTAATACTGATTTACCCTTTTTGTTTGTTTGCCTTTGCTTTGGGGTCCTACTGGAGATGTTCAGAGCTTACTTCTAGCTTTGTGCTCTGGGGACAATATGGAGTGTCAGCAATTGAACCCAGGTCAGCCACATTCAAGTCAAATGTTCTACCCACTGTACCATGTATCCAACCCAATTTACCATTTTTTTAAATTTTTTTTTACTTTTTAATTTTTTATTATACCGCCATGATATATACAATTACAAAGAAGTTCATGTTTGTGTTTCAGTCTTACAGTGTTCCAGCACCCATCCCTCCACCAGTGCCCATTTCCCACTACCATGTCCCCAATTCCCTCCCCCTCCCTAATCAATTTATCTTTTAACTATAGGTAATGTAGGCCCTCAGACTAAGGAATGTCAGAAAGTAACATTGTCTAACTAGAAGGTAATAAGATTGCTATGTTTTGTTGTATTTATTTTTTCCAGTTGCTTTTTATTTAAACACATGGCTTTCCATTTATCTTATATAATGTTTTAATAAAAATACATTGAAGAGCTTGGGAGATAGCTCAAATGGCACATGCTTTGATTAGGCATTGCACAGCTTCCAGGCATTGCCAGGTTTAGCCTTGATAGCCTTCAGCACTGCTGGTCCCAAGCAGTATTGCATTGCATCTCTGGGCCCATGCATTAAACCATTTAACACAGTCAGCCAGTGATCACTGGGAGTGACCCTATATCCCCCTGTGATCTAGGGGATCTATTTATTTTCAGGGAGACCCTCTGAAAATAAATTTCATTGAATAATTTAAAATAATGTTAAATAATGAGAAGATATTAATGAACCACCAGTTCATTATACATAATAGAAAATGCTGTAATAGCTGAGTACCCTTAAGTTTAGAGTTGGCAGTGTTCTATTAATTGGTAGAATTACAGAATCCCACTGAATATCTCTGTTGTAGTATTAGTAAATGTGAAGTAACAATAATCATTTTTTCAGTCCAGGGCAGTACTGCATGAGACAAATAATGGAAAATATACAAATTCAATATATTGTAATAAGAAATTCTGACATTTACATGAGTTTCAGAAAATCTTATGAAATAACAACAAGAATTTATTATACCTAATATAAATACTCAAATATATGTTATAATTAATATTCTTTACTTTCTGCTGTCAGTTTTACAAATGGGTTATTAATGACCTTCCTCCTTGAGATTTGATCTGGCTCTCTCTTAGTATAAAGTACTTATGATTTAGCTTACTTGTAAGATTTTTCAAGTAAAAATTACTTTCTATAATATTGGATTCAGCAGTTTCTTCAAATTAAGATTCTCAGAGAAATCTAGGACAGTATTTCTCAAAATATTCCATCTGGGAACTGCTATTTTTTTAATGATACTCCATATAATATTTCATCATTTTCTTGCTTTTATTTTTTTGGTTGTTGGGCTATACCCATCTGTACTCATAGCTTACTCCTGGCTCTGCACTCAGGAATGACTCCTGGTGGGAATCAGTTCCTGGTTTGCTGTGTGCAAGTACTCACCTTACTTGCTATATTATCTCTTCCATCCCCAAGTATTTCTTGCTATAATATAGGTGTAGATTGAATGAAGATATGAGGCTTCAGAAAAAAAAATGGAGTTTTAAAAAATTCTGAATGATTTAAAATAAAACCAAGAATATATATGTATATTAATTGTATCACTTCACTTGAATGCTTGTCTTCTCGTTGTTCATCAATTTGCTTGAGCGGGCACCAGTAACATCTCCATACATCCTGTTGCAAGCAAGTGTAACCCAAGGGCATCTGTTTTGCTCTGGGAGCAGGGGAGTCTCAAACCATTCCTTCAGGACATGGGAATGAGGTTACTGGGTTTTGGCATATCAAATAAAACACAGGTAGCTTGCCAGGCTCTGCTATGTAGGTGGTATACTCTAGTAGAAGGCTCTTGAGCATTTACTGATGAAACTCAATGGGGAAAGATCAGGTTTTCTCTTGGGTGGAGCTCTGAGGAGCTGTGGAGTCTGGATGTTGAGAATGATTGACCTATTGGTGTGGAAGTTCCTCTGGCTTCTTGCTAGACTCCCTGGGATGACGGGCCATGGTGAGAACCTGCCTAGAACTGTAAGGGAGTGTATAAATATGAAAGATCCTGGGAAGTACCTGATCCTAACATCCAGTACTATCTAAGACAAACCCACGCGCCTACAGAGCTGCGGGTCTGGCATGTCTCTCTTCCGAGGTTTCTGGCATGGAAGTGGAGGAATGGGAGGGAGGGCCCAAATACCTACTCCAAGTCCGGCCAGCGTGGCCCCCTCCCTTGCACGTGTGAGCGAACCCTTGGAGCTCTGTTAGACTTGGTCAGGGACTGGCCAAGCCCTTTACCACCACCGGAGCTCTATGGGTTGCTTCCATATGGGGCTGAGTGGCGCAGCTGTGGGTCTGGAGTGGTTGAGTCTGGATCGTCTCTCAGGGTTGCCGACGAAGCTGTGGATCTGGTATGTCTCTCTTCTAGGTTGCTGGTATGGAGGTGGAGGAATGGAAGGAGGGGCCCAAATCCCGCCTCCAAGTCTGATTTGTAGATTTATTGGTGATCCAAAAACCGTGATGGCTACTACTTTACCCTTCAAGAAAGTAAAGTACAGGCTATTTCCTCCTCCAGCCTGTGCTACATGCAGCCTACTATGGAAGAAAACTTCACTAAGTGCTAACTGTCTGGAGACCCAGTATGGGTTTGTGACCCAGCCAGCTCTGCTGGTCTGGTGACTCCAACCCACCCAGCGTGCCCAAGTCACGAAGGCTGCAGCCCCCCTTCTCTCCTCTGCTGGGACCATGGCAGCCATGGCTACTGGGGCCCAGGGGCCGCAGCACCTCCAGTAGGTCAACCTGGATTGGCGGAGTGAGTGCATCTGTAGCCTGAGAGCACCCATTGGCTTTCTGATACCCCAGAACTGCCACTGTGTCAGACTCCAACAACTCAGGACCAAGTTTCCTGATAAAACACCCAGAATTAGGTATTTGGGAGTCACACCCACAAACTGCCTCTAGCTCAGCCATACAAGCTCACTTACAAGCCGTGCTTCAGAGACCCATAAATAAATCTTGAAAGAGATTAGAAGCTGCAGGTAAGAAGCTCTTTCATTGGCCATGATCCAGAAACTCATGAATAAATCTCAAGAGATGAGAAGCCATGATCCAGAAACTCATGAATAAATCTCAAGAGATGAGATGATCTCTTTGAAGAACCCATGATCTCTTTGAAGAACCCATGATCTCTTTGAAGAACCCATGATCTCTTTGAAAAACCCATGATGTTCTTCAAAGAAATTGAACAAACACTCCTGAAATTTGTATGGAATAATAAACCCCCACGAATAGCTAAAGCAATCCTTGGGAAAAAGAAGATGGGAGGTATCACTTTCCCCAGCCTCAAGCTCTACTACAGAGCAGTTGTAATTAAGACAGCATGGTATTGGTATAGAGACAGACCCGTAGACCTATGGAATAGAACTGAATATCCTGAAACACACTCTCAAATATACAACCACTTAATCTTCGATAAAGGAGCAAAAAAATATTAAGTGGAGCAAAGAAAGCCTCTTCAACAAATGGTGCTGGGAAAACTGGGCAGCTACGTGTAAAAAATGAAGTTGGACCTCCTTTTTAATGCCATGCACAAAAGTCAGATCAAAGTGGATTATAGATCTCAACATCAGACATGAATCTATAAGGTACATCGAAGAAAACATAGGAGAAATGCTCTATGACATCGAAACTAAAAGTATCTTTTTTTTTAAATTTTTTTTATTTATTTTTTTTTTGCTTTTTTGGGTCACACCCGGTGATGCTCAGGGGTTTCTCCTGGCTCTGCATTCAGGAATTACTCCTGGTGGTGCTCAGGGGACCATATGGGATGCCGGGGATCGAACCCGGCACAGCAAGGCCCGGCGCGTACCAAGGCAAAGCGCCCTACCCGCTGGGCTATCGCTCCGGCCCCTAAAAGTATCTTTAAAGATGACACATCACTGACCAAGCAAATGGAAGCAAAGATAAACAAATGGGATTATATAAAATTGAAAAGCTTCTGCACCTCAAAAGAAACAGTGACCAAGATACAAAGACAATCCACAGAGTGGGACAGGATATTCACCCAATACCCATCTGACAAGGGGTTAATATCCAGCATATATCAGGCACTGGTAGCCCTTCACAAGAAAAAACAGCCAACCCCATCAAAAATGGGGAGAAGAAATGAACAGAAGCTTCCAAAAAAGAAGAAATTTGAATGGCCAAAAGGCATATGAAAAAGTGCTCTTCATCTTTAATCATCAGGGAGATGCAAATCAAAACAACAATGAGGTACCATCTCACACCACAGACTGGCACACATCCAAAACAGCAAGAACAACCGGTGCTGGCGTGGATGTGGGGAAAAAGGGACTCTCATCCACTGTTGGTGGGAGTGCCAACTGGTCCAGCCCTTTTGGGAAGACAATATGGGCATTCCTCCGAAAACTAGATATTGAGCTCCCATTTGATCCAGCAATAGCACTCCTGGGAATATACCCGAGAGACCGAAAAACACATAGCAGAAACACTATCTGTACTTCTTTATCCATCTCTGCGCTATTCACTATAGCTAGAATCTGGAAACAACCTAAATGCCCGAGAACAGAGGACTGGCTAAAGAAACTGTGGTTCATCTACACTATGGAATACTATGCAGCTGTCAGAAAAGATGAAATTATGAAATTTACCTGCAAATGGATGGACATGGAGACTATCATGCTGAGTGAAATTAGTCAGAAGGAAAAGGACAGAAATAGAATGACTGCATTCATTAATAGGATATAAATAGATACCAGTGTTTTACTAGATGTGGGAAATGGTAATGGCAGATTAAAACTCACCATTGAATATACACAAAGAGACTTAAGTGATAAACTCTAAATATCTGCAGGGCTAGCTACAATGTGTAAAATAAGAGGGAGAGAGATGCAGAGACAGAGAGAGAAAGAGAGGAAACAGGGCTACCTGCTGTTGAGGCAGCCTGTTGGTGGAGTGGGAGGGGTGGGTTACATTGGTGGTGGAAATGGGGCACTGGTGGAGGAATGGGTGCTGGAATACTGAACCAATTATTACCAAGAACCAATTATGAACACCTTTGTAATTGTATGTCTCACAGTGGTATAATAAAATTTTTTTAAAAAAAGAAATCTCAAGAGAGATATAAATGATGCACCTGCCCAAACAAAGCTCAGAGAGCCAACAACTTCCCCACTCCACAATCACTTCTATTCTCCTGGCCACTCCCCACTGCTTGCAATGAGACTCATCCAGAAAGCTATCTGTTGAAAGGTGTGGCTGCGGTGCCTGGCTGCATTGGCAAGTGACAGACAGGAAACAGGTATGTCTACACCCAGGGCTCTACCCGTGGGCCCTGGATGGTTGATGGTCTGACATAGAAAAGAATGGGCCCTTCCTGGAATGAACCCAGAGCCATGGCAGAGCCTGGCAAGCTATCCATGGTGTATTCGATATGCCAAAAACAGTAACAGTAATGGACCTTATTCCCAGCGAATAAAGACATTACTGGTGCCTGCTCAAGCAAATCGATGAACAAATCGATGAACAATGGGAAGACAAGTGATATGAGATTTGACTGAAATCTCCAGGCTTTCACAAGTTGGGGATTCACTTCCTCCCCACCCCCATCTCCCATCACTTCCAGAAATTGTGGTATTCATGGTCACACCCCAAAAGCCACCAGTCAAAATTTCAACTCCAGCTGTATCACTTCATTAAAAATTTTGAACTTCCTGGAGTGTGCAGCCGCAAAAAATACTAATAAACCAAGTAGCACACCAGACCAGATGGATGTTATGTAGAAGGCATCCAAACTCAATAAAATATCAGCCTCTAATGTTTTAGTAATCTCTTATACAAGAGCGTAATAGCTCTATAGTGAGATATACAATCTTCACCAACTTTCTTCTGTGGAAACATTGATTATTCTTATAGCAAATTATAACAAGCAATATACAATTGCTTATTATAAATATAACAATATATAATTGAAAAATGAAAATTTATAATTGCAATATAAAATAAATTATTGAGGGACTGCTGTGGGGACAGGTTTAAGGGGTGGATGGGATAATTTGAGATAACAGTGGTGGCAAGGTACAATGGTGGTGGAATTGCTGATGCTATGTTGAATGTAACAAATTGCCATGAACGAGCTTGTAACCACAGTTTTTATGTAAGGTGTAATGGGAAAATAAAGTAAAAATTTAAAATAAATTTAAAAATAAAGACAGCAAAGTACAGAGACTGTCATGCATCAAAAAGAGTAAGAACAACCAGTGCTGGCACAGATGCAGGGAGAAAGGGACTCAGATTCATTGCTGGTAGGAATGCTGACTGGTCCAGCCTCTTTGGAAAACAATATAAACATTCCTCAAAACCGCGAATTGAGCTCACATTTGACCCAACAATACCACTTCTGAGATTATGCCGGAGGGCCCAAAACTCACAGCAGAAATGGCATCTGCACTTGTATGTTCATTGCGGCACTATTCACAATATCCCAAAATCTCAAAACAACCTGAGTGCCTGACAGCAGACAACTGGATAAAGAAACTATATTATGCAGATGTTAGGAAAAAATTAAATCTTGAAATTTTTCTTATAAATGGATGGACATGGAGTGTATCATGCTAAGTGAAATGAGTCAGAAGGAGAGGGACAGATATAGAATGATTGCACTCATTTGTGAGATATAAAAAATATATAAGACTGTTACCCAAGGCAAGGAAAAATAGTGGCCTGGTTGGAAGCTTGCCACAAGTGTGTGAGGGCAAATGGCAGTTAGGATAGAGAAGGGATCAGTATGATGACAATAGTTAGAAATTATCTGTCTGGACAAGAACTGAGTATTGAAAGAAGGTAACAGGATATACATGATAACCTTTCAGTATCTATATCGCAAACCATAACTCCCAAAAAGGGGGAAAGAGGGGAGAGAGAGAGGAGAGAGAGAGAGAGAGAGAGAGAGAGAGAGAGAGAGAGAGAGAGAGGAGCAGGCAAGGGGAGGCTGGGACAGACACTGGGGACATAGGTTATGGGAAATGTACACTGGTGAAGGAACAGGTGTTGGAACATATAATTGAAACCCAATCATGTACAACTTTTTTAATGTGTATTTTACAGTGATTCAATTAAAAATTCTTTTTAAAAAAACGTAAAGAAGTAAATGAATTGATAGATGAGTTTTTTCAGAATAATCGTTGTGGTTCATGCCAGCATATTTCCAGAGAAATTTATGCATCAATCTTTTTTAATAATGATAGTACAGTTGCTAAAAGTAAAATGCCTGTGACATACTACATTCAAATTCAGAAAAAATGTCTTCAAGAAACTTTAATTTCTTGTAGTACTGTTTGAATCTGTTTTAAGTCCTTCTGCATTATATAATTTTGATTGACCACAAAACATTCCTAAATACATGCTATAATCAGCAAATATATTCTTGCAGGACACCTAAAAGCCTAAAAGCCTCTGCATCTGCTCTGGATTGCCTCCTGCAAATCACTTCATAGATAAGAGAGTAGTTTAAATGTGGCAGTTTATCTGACCATGTATTCTGTACTGGCTGGTATAAATATTCTCTCATGCTACCACAATCATCGTGGGACTAGCTAGATCTTATCAGCATATTTTCCTGGTCACGATGGATCTCTAAGTCATTAGACCAGAGAGAAATGCTGTTTGCCTCCAAGCAAGCAAGCATGGCTCCCTGATAACTCAAAGGCAACTAAAATACAAAACTACTGTGAAGTAGATGAGACTCTTGTGAAGGCTTGGAGAAATATTTAACTGGCATTAGTATTAGTCTTTTCTTTTTTTTTTTTTTTTTTTGCTTTTTTGGGTCACACCCGGCGATTCTCAGGGGTTACTCCTGGCTCTGCACTCAGGAATTACTCCTGGCGGTGCTCGGGGACCATATGGGATGCCAGGGGATCGAACCTGGGTCGTCATGGGTTGGCAACCTGCAAGGCAAACTCTCTACCCGCTGGGCTTTCTCCGGCCCCTAGTATTAGTCTTTGGTACAGAGCCATGTCATCTCAGAAACCCCTTCTCTACCCTATAAAGGCTTTTCCAGGCAGATCTTGTCTCATAACATTAGCATATAAAAGGGCCTAGGTGAGGTGCTGGGAGAAATTACCTGAGGTCATTTGACCCTGCCTGCTTCCCATAATAGTGGGAGGTCTAAGTTGCAGGGGGTATAAAACTAGGCTGCTTCCTCTCTCTCTCTTCTCTCTCTCTCTCTCTCTCTCTCTCTCTCTCTCTCTCTCTCTCTGGGCTCTCTTTTGGCTTCTCTCTCTCTCTCTCTCTCTGGGCTCTCTTTTGGGCTCTCACTCTTCTTGGGAGTTTTGTTTTTGTCTCCTCTTTACAGGGCCTTTACATGTGGTGGGCGCCATCTTGGCCTACATGTGGCTGGGGTTTTAGCCTGGAATCCTAAGCACTGGGTTTTTCCTATTGTTGATTTGTGTGCCTGAACCTGTGATAAGTAAAGCATTTTAAAACCTTGCCGGATTCCTGAGTTTTCATCCATTCCCGCCAGCTTTGGAGGTAGAAGGGAACTCATTTCCCAGCATTGTTGGGGACCCTGGCAGTGTCCCCGACAATATATGAGTACTCCTAAGTTAAAACTAGTAATCTTAAGTTAAAAATTGTTATCTATTGTGTTTTAGGGAAGACCAAATTAAATCATAATCAAATTAATTTCTTTCTCTGAGATACTGTCTTATTCTTTTTAAAATAGCATTTGGTTTCAAATGTTATCCATAAAAAGAATACACAGAAATGGTACAGAGGAAAATAAACAGTATGTTTCCACTTCACTTAGGGCTCACAATAGAGCAATTATATGTTACTTGACCCTCTTGACACCATCCTGGATCCTTAAATTATGCTCATATTTACATTTCTAAGCACTCTGAGACCTCTTAAATATGCTTTGAACTATTCTGTCTAAATGCTGCTTCCTAGAAAGCAACAGTTTAAAGAATGGGAAATAGTGTTAATGGAGTTAATCTTGTGTAATTTCAGTGTGAGCCAATGGTAATATCTTTAAGTAAAGAAAATGACTAATCTTAAGCAGTTCATTTTCTAATTAACTTTGAAGCAAGTCTTCATTTTCCTCTGCCTATGTATGTAGATTCTAACTTTTTCTTTTTTTGCTTGTTTATTTATTTTGAGGCCACACTGGAAAGTGGTCAGGGCTCTGCATTATGGATCACTCTTAGCTGTGCTTAAGGGACCATATGGAGTTCTAGGATTGAACACTGGTTGCTTTCTCTAATATCTCTCTGGCTCCAACCTGTCATATTAAAGAAAAAATGTGTAAAATCAGGTTAGTCATAAAATCATGAAGTCATAAAATTTAATCGTGGAGTCAAAACAAGACTATTTGGTTGTATATAAACAGACATAGAGCTGCTCATACCGAACTGATGTTTGAACAGAATTGTGGGATATGGATTGGAGGCAGTTATATGTATCTTTTGTGGGCCTCATTGAGAAAGTTCACTGGATAACCAGGCAACAGTCTCCTAGAGATAGTCTCCTGTGGATAACAAGCTGTGACCCAGTTGAAAGTTAAAAAAATATAATACCAGGACGGAGAAAGTGTGGCACAATGACTGCCAAGATGCGGAGTCTTACCTTTAGAAAGGGGAGGGATGAGTCCCAACCCAGTGTCCTAACCTTAAAATCCTTATATAACTTGACCTGGAGGCAAGAACTAGGCCAGGCAACATACACAGGGTCAGCATTTATTGTAGGCAAGGTCTCTGTTCAGAATGGGAGCATCCTGACTGAGGGCAATCTTCCCGTATGGGATGAGCTGTGACTTTTACCAATCTGAAGGCTAAACAAAGCTTCTTCCCAACGCTGTCTAAGGAAAGGTTTCCTTTATTGCCTACAGACAGAGCTTGCAGAAGTTACAGAATTTGGTCAACAAAACTCATGTTCATTGTTGAGGGTACTAATGCCAACCTAGAACTGAGCATTAAATAGAGGCAAAAATATACACACGACAACCCTTTAATGTATGTTCTGTAATCCATAGTCTGGAGGGGAAGGAAAAGAGAAAGAGAGAGAAATGGAAAGAAATAAAGAACCTGCCATGGAGCAGGGGCTGGGGGAGGGGGAGGGAACCGGGGACGTTGGTGGTGGGAGATGGGCATTGGTGGCGGGATGGGTGCTGCAACACTGTTTGACCAAAACCCAAATATGAACTTTTTAATTGTATATCTTTGTAATTTTAAAAATAAAAAAAAATTAAAAAAAAGACAAAACTCATGTTCAGCCTTTGTTTGAACAATTGAAGTTTGGGTGGAGCTCAGGTCTGGTTAAAGTTACGGTTGGACATTTTTCAGGTTAACTTGAGTCTGGCAAAACAGAAACTGTGAGGAGTGACTGAACATATACCCTAGGAGGTTCAAGGACTATTTGAAGTTATAGGTGTTATGGGTCCTCCTGAACCTGAAACCACATTTGCTGCCCATGCTGTGGGAGTTAGCACCCACAGCTGCCATCAGGCACCATAGCTACCAAAACTGGAAGAGAGCACTAGTCTTCTAGTTCTCAGGATGCAGCTCACACAGTAAGCTTGTGATGGCAAATTCCTAGCAGTGCTTCAGAGCAACACAGAGTTTAGGGTAGGATTATTATCAAATATTAAGATATTATTGAATATCATAATGAGTAACCTGGGGAATTCACCTGCATTAAAGGAATGACTGCTGAGAGAATCCCAAGCATACAAGAGCTCTCAAATCCCAGCTTTGAGCTTCAAAGTGGCAATGGAATGGATATTTACTGGTTTGAGGAAAGCAGCAACAGGGTGTCAACATGAAAAGAGAAAATATGTGAGAAAATTTAAATAGAAGTCAGTGAAATGAAGAAAATAGGTAAGCTAAAAGAAAAAAAGTATCAGTTCACCACTAACATGACAAAACAAGGAATAAATTGGTGTTCTTGAGGATAAGGTTCATGAGACCACCAAAAAGGACAAAAAGAAAAAGGAATGAAAAATAATAAAACATAACAGATACATCAGACTGTATCAAGAGGAATAACTATGGAAGGAGAGGACAGAGAATTACTGATTGTGTAAATCATTAAACTTTTTTAATCTGAGCTTTGATTCCATCTTCCTAGGGCCTAAAAACTTGTATCACTTGTATCACTTGTCTTCCCGTTGTTCATTGATTTGCTCCAACGGGCACCAATAACATCTCCGTACATCCTGCCACGTGTTAGTGTAGCCCAAGGGCATCTGCTCACCCAGGAACAGGAAGAGCCTCAGACCATTCCCTTCAGGTCATGGGAATGAAGTCTATAATTGTTACTGGGTTTTGGCATATCAAATACTACACTGATGGCTTAAAAACTAGTATTCAAAAAAAAAAAAACCCAAATAGAGAAATATCAAGGCACATTGTAATTAATTGTAAAAAGCAGAAGATAGAGATAGAATCCTGAAAGCAACAGAAATCAAACAAAAACACAAACGAGAGCTCCCAAGACTCACTGGTCTATCAAATGAAGCCCTGTAGCCCAGAAGGGTGTGGTATAATACTGCCAATCTTTTGATTGAATAGGTATCAAAACAAGAATATTTTCTCCAGCTAAGCCATCACTTAACCGCTGGAAGGACATAAAGTTTTGTAGACACGCAGGATTGACAGGAAGAGAAAGATGGCAGCAGCGCGGAGGCAGGGTCCAGGACCTGTGCAGCTGTGGCATTTGTGGAACTCTGGCGCAATGGTACAGAAACTGCAGGATCTGGCTGGAATGTATGTGTCATTTCTTTTAGAAAGGCTCTTTCAAGGCCTCCCTGTCACCTGCTGTGGGGCCCCAGGTTTCCACCATGAGTGACCAGCTTGGGTTGCCGGGTGGTCCCAGAAAATCACTGCTGGCCTCTTGCTGGCCCAGAAGCTGCACGAGGATGAAAAGCCTCGTGGCCGCTGCAGGACCGCAATTACCAACCATAAGCAGCCAGCTTGGGCAACTGCAAGGTCCCAGAAATTTGCAGTTGGCCTAGCACTTGCCCCAGGAGAGAAGCTGTGCTGAGCCCTGAAGGCACACCAAGACTTGAAAAACAGGAAAAAAGAAATCCTCCACCTCCACTCCTGCACCTCAGGGCAATGGCTGTAGAGCTTCTGATCTCCCCCAGCTGATTGAAGCCTCCGCCACCATTCCTGGGGTTCAAGCAGTTGCTGTGGTGGAATTGCTGTGGTGCCCCAAGTACCTCTGGGTGCCCACACCAGACCCTGAGTCCTCTGAGACTGAAACCTCTGCTGCTGTGCCTCTACCCACAGCACTCTGGGTGTCCCAACTACATCCCCAAACAGCTGCCGGCAGCATATTATGGAGGAAAATCTTCCTGAATGCCAACTGGCTGAAGACCAGATTCAAGGACAGGGCATTTTTCAACCCTCCTCCCCAAACATCCCCACTCTCCACACCCTGCCACGACACGTCTGGTTCTTCTGGACCATCAGAGTCACCCATGGTAGTAGTTGCACTACACCTTCCTGGTCCCTCCTGGGGCCACTACTGCCATCACCCTCTGGGACACAGAGGGCACTAGGCCAACAGCGGGTCAACTCAGACCCTAAGGGGGAGAGCATCCGCATCCTGATGATGCCCTCTGGCTTTCAGACACCCCAAAGCCACCACTGTGCCTCCAGTCAGACTCTAACAACTTGGGACCAAGTTTTCTAATAAATTAAACCACCAAAATTTAGTATGCAGGAACCACAACCACAAACCACCTCTGGCTCCACATACAGCTTATCAGCCACGGACCTCATATGGCTGAATAATATGGGGCAAATCAGAGGGGGAGGCAGCCAGCGGCCTGGTGCCCACCCAAACAGAGCCCCTGGCAGCTGCTTGCTCCCACAATCCAAAATCGCCACCATGTTCCTGGCAGGACCCTGCTGTTTGAGATGGACCACATAGAGAAATTAACATGCTGAAAATTTAGGTATATGGGTTTTTGTGACTGACATCTCAAGACTTTCTTGGAATCAGTAGGGCTACCTGTGCCCACTGTCCTATACTCCCAGAAGCCCGGGCAGTCACATCCATGAACCAACTCCACCACCACCATGTGAGCTCTTCTATGGGCCTCATTTCAGAGATCCATAAATAAATCTCAGAAGAGATCAAAAGCCACAGTTAATCTAACACTTTTAGTTAGATTACCTCAAACTAAAAAGTTTCTGTAATGTGAAATAATGGCTATAATAAAAATATACCCTTATGATTTAGAAATATTCAATCTGCACACATTAAGGAGTTAAAATCTTAGATTTGTAAAGTACTCACATAACAAAACAACATAAAAACAGGGTAAGGAAACACAATTCTTCAAAGACTCAGCTAGCAGTAGGTATATGAAAAATGCTCTTCATTCCTTCTCATTAGGGGAATACAAATGAGAATTACAATGAAACATTAGCCCACACTAGTGAGATCAGAGCAAATCAGAGTAGAAACAGTCTGGTTTGGAGGGGATGTGGTGATCAAAAAACCCTCACCCACTATTGGTGGAACTATTGTCTGGTTTATGTTGTGTAACACAGTACATTGACTCTGGATGAATTAAGAATAGATCTTCAATACGATTCAGCAGCAATTTGACTTCTTGGCATCTAGCCCAAGAGTACAAAAACATTAATTTGAAAAGATAGTTATACTCTATCTATGAAGATAGAGTTCATTGCAACATTATTCACAACATCCAAGATCTGGAAACAACCTAAGTGTCTGACACAGATGAATGGATAAATAAATTATGATGTATATACAATGTAATACTTTTCAACAACAATAAAAAGAAAACATCTATAGAACTAGAGGAAGTCATGTGCAGCAAAGTCGGTGAAAAGAAGAAGATAAATATTGAATGACCTCATTCACATGCTGGGTATAAAAATCATAGTAAGGGAATAAACAATGATCAGTGATAGTAGACCCTGATAACCTACACCTATAGAACTGAGTTTTCTAAGTCCATATGGAGAAGGGTGAGAGGAGCTCGAGCTAGTGGCAGAGCCATGCTGGTACTCTCTCTGATGATGGATGTGGTATAGTAACATTGTAACATTGCATTCCTGATAATACTAATATAATAAACTATGGTGCCTTACTTTTTGAAAAATAAAGAGACCCCAATATATATTCTTTGACTATTCCATGTATGTTCTAGACTTTTGTATTATTATATAATCATAGTAAATTTTTATAGCTGTTCATTTTTATTAATAACATTTTTATTTATCATAGTTTAAGTAGTTAAAATATTAAAGATTATGGTATTGGGGCTAGAGGGATAGTACGCTAGGTAGGCCACCCGCCTCGCACAAATTTGACTCAGCTTCGAGTTCCAGCACCCTATATGGTCCTCCAAGATCCACCATGAATGATCCCTGAGTCAAACGCCAGGAGCAAGCTCTGAACACTGCCAGGTATGGCCAAATAAACTTATGATATTGACAAAAATTATAGTACCCCACCACCATCACACTGCCTATGACCCTTTACCACTGTCCCCATTTCACCTCTAGTCTGGTCTTCTATATATTCTCTCATCACACCACTGCTTGGTTATTGGTTTGTATTCCACATCCAAGCTAGCCATAGTTCATTATAGTCTATTCTCTTGCTTCATCCCTCTACATTCCACATATTATTGAAAATCAGTATTTGTCTCCCTCCTCTGATATATTTCTACACATAACACCCTTCAGATTCATCCAAGTTGCAGGGAACTGCATGATTTTATCTTTCTTGCAGCTAATAGTATTTTATTGAGTATATACACCATGATTTATTTACTCATCAGTTGTTGGACATCTGGTTATTCCATATCTTTGTTATTGTACTAAGAGCTGCAATAAGTATAGGAATGCATATCATTTTGAATTTTGAATTAATTTTTTTTTGTGTTAGAATGTATGCAAAGAAGGGAATTGCTGTATGATGAGGAGGTTTAGTTTTTTTTTATTTTTTGATTCCTGAACATTGCACAATTTTTTATTCCGAAAAATAAACAAACAAACAAAAACTCAAAGAAAACATTCTAGTAAGGTACAGAAACTATTGTTCATTTCCAAATACCTGTTCCGAAGGCTTAATTTATGCCACCCATCAGTGCCAGCCAGGGATTCGGAGTGGCCATTTGTTTGTTTGTTTTTTAATTTTTTATTATACCACCGTGAGACATACAATTACAAAGGTGTTCACAATTGGTTCTTGGTAATACAGTATTCCAGCACCCATCCCTCCACGAGTGACCCATTTCCACCACCAATGTACCCCACTCCCTCCTGCCCACCCCCAGGCTGCCTCAACAGCAGGTAGCCCTGTTTCCTCTCTTCTCTCTCTCTGTCTCTGCATCTCTCTCCCTCTTATTTTACACATTGTAGCTA
>JAJIBD010007948.1:0-18782 GCA_021461705.1 Cryptotis parvus
CAAATCAATTTATCTAATATCAGACAATCCAACCTCTTATTATTGAAGAACTTCACATCAACCACAGCAAAAAAATGTTATTTTTATGTGGGTGGATATGTAGAGTGATCCAGGAATCTATAAAGTCACCCAAATTTGGACAATAGCCCAAATGGTTGTCCACTTTTAGGAAGCCATTAAGTTTAATCAAAACAAGAATTTACTTTAACAGACGTATTTCACTTAAAAAGATTCAACGGGGAATGTTGACTCTCTGTAAAAGCCTATTACTGATGATTGGATTTATTATATCTGATTTCTGTAGAGGTCATTTTGGATAATGATGTAATCATAGAATATGAAATTGTATCAAGAAGATTGGCGTTTAGATATTAAGAGTATGTAGAACTTAATAACAACATGAATCATCATTGTATAGATTTAAATGCTTGCACAAATTAAATTGTGTCCTATTAAAATTGTTCTAGTTCAGCTAATTAATAACAGAAAAACTCCACCCATGGGGTCAGGGATATACAATAGTGAGTAATTCATTTTGTCTTGCATGCAACTGATCCAATGTCAATCTGTAGCACCCCATATAGTCCCTCAAGCATTGCCAGAAGTGATCCCTGAGCACAAAAGTAATCCCTAAGCCTTGAGCACAGTTCATTGTGGCCTCAATTCCTTCCATTCCATGCCCCTCATCCATCTTATTTCTTGGTACAAGATATTTTTCTAATAAGACATTACAGAAAAAAAATTCTAGTAAATACAAATTTGGAGGATGAGAAATCTGGTCATTCACTTTTCTCAAATGCACAAACAGAACTTGGGGTTTCAGTTACAGGCAGAAAGATTACCCACGTTAGGGCCAGAGATAGTACAGTGGGTAATGCATTTGCCTTGCATGCAGCTGCCATCAGTTCCATCCCTAGCACCCCATATGGTCCACAAGCAATGCCAGGAGTGATTTCTGAATGGAGAGCCAGGAGTAAGCCTGAGCATTGCCCTGTATTTTCCTCCCCACCCCCACACAAGAAAGTTTACCTACTTCATCTTTTTCATGTTGTACTTTATCTGAGTACTCAAGGTGTTTTGAACATAAGACAGCAAGTAGTTTTCAGTGTATCTGGCTTGCCAGGAACTGCCATATTTTGGAGCAGAGGGAGGGAGTTAAAGTAACCAGCACATCACAGAATTCCTCATAGTTTAATGAAATCTGTATAAATTTCTCTTTTTTTTTTTTTTTTTTTTTTTTTTTTTTTTTTTTTTTAATTTTATTATTTTCCCCCCAAATATCATTACACCATTTTAGACATACAATTGAAAGATGCTCATGTAGAGTTTTGGATCCACAGTGTTCCAACACCCATCCCTCCACCCAAACCCATCTACCATCACCAATGTCCCCACCTCCCTCCCCCCTCCGCACCCCAACCACCCGGCAGATTCTGTATGTCATTTCCTTCGTCTCTATATCTCCTTCCCGACAAACTTTCCTGCTCTTCGTGGAATACAGTGCATTAAATGACATTACTGTTTCACTATTTTTAGTGGACCAGCGGCCGCTTGCGGCATCTGATCTCGAACTGGTCTTGCTCAGTTGATCTGTTCGTGGGTCAGTTTCTCAGCGTCCGGACAGCGAAGATGGTGGCTAGTGTGATGGGCGAGAGTTTCATCTGGCTGCTTCCGGGACCCCCCAGAGGCGATGGGCCAACACCCAAAACCCATCTGCCCTCCTTGGGATCCCATCGTCAGCTGGGCTCGGCGCGAGCCGGGCTCCAGTCTCCCCAGCCGCTTGCGGCTCTGCATACTGGTTCCCGGGCAGTTCCTGGGCGGGTCCACCAGGCTTCGGCAAAATGGAGGGAGGGGAGTGGCTTAACCCTGACTCCATCTGGCGAATTCCCAGTGATTCCCGCTTCTGGGAGCCGCCTACCTGGGCTCGAACTGGTCTTGCTCAGTTGATCTGTTGGTGGGTCAGTTTCTCAGCGTCGGACAGCGAAGATGGTGGCTAGTGTGATGGGCGAGTTTCATCTGGCTGCTTCCGGGACCCCCAGAGGCGATGGGCCAACACCCAAAACCCATCTGCCCTCCTTGGGATCCCATCGTCAGCTGGGCTCGGGCGAGCCGGCTCCAGTCTCCCCAGCCGCTTCGAAGCTCTGCATACTGGTTCCCGGGCAGTTCCTGGGCGGGTCCACCAGGCTCGGCAAAATGGAGGAGGGGGAGTGAAGCAGCCTGACTCCATCTGGCGAATTCCCAGTGATTCCCGCTTCTGGGAGCCGCCTACCTGGGCTCGAACTGGTCTTGCTCAGTTGATCTGTTGGTGGGTCAGTTTCTCAGCGTCCGGACAGCGAAGATGGTGGCTAGTGTGATGGGCGAGTTTCATCTGGCTGCTTCCGGGACCCCCCCCAGAGGCGATGGGCCAACACCCAAAACCCATCTGCCCTCCTTGGGATCCCATCGTCAGCTGGGCTCGCCGAGCGTGGCTCCAGTCTCCCCCAGCCGCTTGCGGCTCTGCATACTGGTTCCCGGGCAGTTCCTGGGCGGGTCCACCAGGCTTCGGCAAAATGGAGGAGGGGGGTGGCTAACCCTGACTCCATCTGGCGAATTCCCAGTGATTCCCGCTTCTGGGAGCCGCCTACCTGGGCTCGAACTGGTCTTGCTCAGTTGATCTGTTGGGTGGGTCAGTTTCTCAGCGTCCGGACAGCGAAGATGGTGGCTAGTGTGATGGGCGGAGTTTCATCTGGCTGCTTCCGGGACCCCCCCCCAGAGGCGATGGGCCAACACCCCAAAACCCATCTGCCCTCCTTGGGATCCCCATCGTCAGCTGGGCTCGGCGCGAGCCTGGCTCCAGTCTCCCCAGCCGCTTGCGAGCTCTGCATACTGGTTCCCGGGCAGTTCCTGGGCGGGTCCACCAGGCTTCGGCAAAATGGAGGAGGGGGAGGGGTTAACCCTGACTCCATCTGGCGAATTCCCAGTGATTCCCGCTTCTGGGAGCCGCCTACCTGGGCTCGAACTGGTCTTGCTCAGTTGATCTGTTGCGTGGGTCAGTTTCTCAGCGTCCGGACAGCGAAGATGGTGGCTAGTGTGATGGGCGAGTTTCATCTGGCTGCTTCTGGGACCCCCCAGAGGCGATGGGCCAACACCCAAAACCCATCTGCCCTCCTTGGGATCCCATCGTCAGCTGGGCTCGGCGCGAGCCTGGCTCCAGTCTCCCCAGCCGCTTGCGGCTCTGCATACTGGTTCCCGGGCAGTTCCTGGGCGGGTCCACCAGGCTTCGGCAAAATGGAGGGGGGGGAGTGGCTTAACCCTGACTCCATCTGGCGGAATTCCCAGTGATTCCCGCTTCTGGGAGCCGCCTACCTGGGCTCGAACTGGTCTTGCTCAGTTGATCTGTTCGTGGGTCAGTTTCTCAGCGTCCGGACAGCGAAGATGGTGGCTAGTGTGATGGGCGGAGTTTCATCTGGCTGCTTCCGGGACCCCCCAGAGGCGATGGGCCAACACCCAAAACCCATCTGCCCTCCTTGGGGATCCCATCGTCAGCTGGGCTCGGCGCGAGCCGTGGCTCCAGTCTCCCCGCAGCTTGCGAGCTCTGCATACTGGTTCCCGGGCAGTTCCTGGGCGGGTCCACCAGGCTTCGGCAAAATGGAGGAGGGGAGTGGCTTAACCCTGACTCCATCTGGCGAATTCCCAGTGATTCCCGCTTCTGGGAGCCGCCTACCTGGGCTCGAACTGGTCTTGCTCAGTTGATCTGTTAGGTGGGTCAGTTTCTCAGCGTCCGGACAGCGAAGATGGTGGCTAGTGTGATGGGCGAGTTTCATCTGGCTGCTTCTGGGACCCCCCCAGAGGCGATGGGCCAACACCCAAAACCCATCTGCCCTCCTTGGGATCCCCATCGTCAGCTGGGCTCGGCGCGAGCCCGGCTCCAGTCTCCCCAGCCGCTTGCGGCTCTGCATACTGGTTCCCGGGCAGTTCCTGGGCGGGTCCACCAGGCTCGGCAAAATGGAGGAGGGGGAGTGGCTTAACCCTGACTCCATCTGGCGAATTCCCAGTGATTCCCGCTTCTGGGGAGCCGCCTACCTGGGCTCGAACTGGTCTTGCTCAGTTGATCTGTTCGTGGGTCAGTTTCTCAGCGTCGGACAGCGAAGATGGTGGCTAGTGTGATGGGCGGAGTTTCATCTGGCTGCTTCTGGGACCCCCAGAGGCGATGGGCCAACACCCAAAACCCATCTGCCCTCCTTGGGATCCCATCGTCAGCTGGGCTCGGCGCGAGCCTGGCTCCAGTCTCCCCAGCCGCTTGCGGCTCTGCATACTGGTTCCCGGGCGGTTCCTGGGCGGGTCCACCAGGCTCGGCAAAATGGAGGAGGGGGAGTGGCTTAACCCTGACTCCATCTGGCGAATTCCCAGTGATTCCCGCTTCTGGGGCCGCCTACCTGGGCTCGAACTGGTCTTGCTCAGTTGATCTGTTCGTGGGTCAGTTTCTCAGCGTCGGACAGCGAAGATGGTGGCTAGTGTGATGGGCGAGTTTCATCTGGCTGCTTCTGGGACCCCCCAGAGGCGATGGGCCAACACCCCAAAACCCATCTGCCCTCCTTGGGATCCCATCGTCAGCTGGGCTCGGCGCGAGCCGGGCTCCAGTCTCCCCCAGCCGCTTGCGAAGCTCTGCATACTGGTTCCCCGGGCAGTTCCTGGGCGGGTCCACCAGGCTTCGGCAAAAATGGAGGAGGGGGAGGGGTAACCCTGACTCCATCTGGCGAATTCCCAGTGATTCCGCTTCTGGGAGCCGCCTACCTGGGCTCGAACTGGTCTTGCTCAGTTGATCTGTTCGTGGGTCAGTTTCTCAGCGTCCGGACAGCGAAGATGGTGGCTAGTGTGATGGGCGAGTTTCATCTGGCTGCTTCTGGGACCCCCCAGAGGCGATGGGCCAACACCCAAAACCCATCTGCCCTCCTTGGGATCCCATCGTCAGCTGGGCTCGGCGCGAGCCGGGCTCCAGTCTCCCCAGCCGCTTGCGGCTCTGCATACTGGTTCCCGGGCAGTTCCTGGGCGGGTCCACCAGGCTCGGCAAAATGGAGGGAGAGGGGAGTGGCTTAACCCTGACTCCATCTGGCGAATTCCCAGTGATTCCCGCTTCTGGGGAGCCGCCTACCTGGGCTCGAACTGGTCTTGCTCAGTTGATCTGTTAGTGGGTCAGTTTCTCAGCGTCCGGACAGCGAAGATGGTGGCTAGTGTGATGGGCGGAGTTTCATCTGGCTGCTTCTGGGACCCCCAGAGGCGATGGGCCAACACCCAAAACCCATCTGCCCTCCTTGGGATCCCATCGTCAGCTGGGCTCGGCGCGAGCTGGGCTCCAGTCTCCCAGCCGCTATGCGGCTCTGCATACTGGTTCCCGGGCAGTTCCTGGGCGGGTCCACCAGGCTCGGCAAAATGGAGGAGGGGGAGTGGCTTAACCCTGACTCCATCTGGCGAATTCCCAGTGATTCCCGCTTCTGGGAGCCGCCTACCTGGGCTCGAACTGGTCTTGCTCAGTTGATCTGTTCGTAGGTCAGTTTCTCAGCGTCCGGACAGCGAAGATGGTGGCTAGTGTGATGGGCGAGTTTCATCTGGCTGCTTCTGGGACCCCAGAGGCGATGGGCCAACACCCAAAACCCATCTGCCCTCCTTGGGATCCCATCGTCAGCTGGGCTCGGCGCGAGCCGGGCTCCAGTCTCCCCAGCCGCTTGCGGCTCTGCATACTGGTTCCCGGGCAGTTCCTGGGCGGGTCCACCAGGCTCCGGCAAAATGGAGGAGGGGGAGTGGCTTAACCCTGACTCCATCTGGCGAATTCCCAGTGATTCCCGCTTCTGGGAGCCGCCTACCTGGGCTCGAACTGGTCTTGCTCAGTTGATCTGTTCGTGGGTCAGTTTCTCAGCGTCCGGACAGCGAAGATGGTGGCTAGTGTGATGGGCGAGTTTCATCTGGCTGCTTCTGGGACCCCCCAGAGGCGATGGGCCAACACCCAAAACCCATCTGCCCTCCTTGGGATCCCATCGTCCAGCTGGGCTCGGCGCGAGCCGGCTCCAGTCTCCCCAGCCTTGCGAGCTCTGCATACTCATAAATTTCTCTTTGAACTCAATATCAGGAAAATATAAGCTCCTCTTCAACTAGATTATTATTTTTGCTTTGGTGCTTGGGAGCTTCTCAAAGCACAGTGCTCAGGAGTTACTAATTTTTTAGTTTTAGGGGCCACACTTTACAGTGTTCAGGAGCCACTATTTACAGTGCTCAGGTGATCACATGTGGTGCCAGAATTAGAACCATTGTTGCATGCAAGGCAAGTGCTTTAATCCCTATACTATCATCTCTTCAGCCCACTACTGAATTTGTGATGAGGCATAACTCATACCACTTTGTGGTTACTTAATAAAGGACATGAAACCATTTCATGGTCTACAGTTGACTGAGAGAATTGTTCCCCCAAAAATGGTATGTCTTGAAAACTGGAAATTCTATATTTTTAAACACACCAAAATGAGTGAATGCATTATTTTGTTTTGTCTTTTTCAGATTGTGGGGAAAGGTTGGGCCACATGTGGCAATTATCAGAGCTTAGTCTTACCTCTGTGCTTAGGGATCACTCCTGGTGGTGCTCGAGGGACCATATTTGGTGCTGGGAATCCAACTGAGGTATACCTTTGCAGTAAATCCATTATCATTCCCCACTTTCCTTTCCTGTAAGAGGGGATGACTTGAGATACCTGGACCTTTGGCATATTAGCATCAAACTTGCATGAGTTCAGACTGATTTCCTACTCTGAATAAAGATGAACCATTAACAAATGTTCCAAATGGGGTGAAGTTGTGAACCATCTGTAGTGAAAGGCACTGGATAAACTGTATGCTTCTTTAAACAAAATTTCCAGAAAAAACACATATAATGGTGGAAAGCACATCAGCGGTTGCCTGGTTCTGGAGGCAGGGCCAAAAACAACTGCTAAGAAGCACAAAGGGAGTGATCTCTATCGGCTGAGCATAGTTTTTCCATACAGAGGTCACTGGGTTAGATGCCCAGAACCATATGGTCCCTGAGCACTGAGCTGGGAGCAGCTCCAAAAGCACCATCAGATCTGGCACAGAAAAGCAAAATCAACACACACACACACAAGAACATAACACCACTACCCACCAACAAACAAACAAGAATCACAAAAGCAAAGCCAACACACACACACACACACACACAAGAACATGATGCCATCACCCACCAAGAAACAATAAAAACAAAGTAAAACCAATGCAGACATAAGAACATAACGCCACCACCCACCAATAAACAAACAAGAAACACAAGGGTTATGTTTGATGGTGAAGGAAGTGCTCCAGAATCATGTGGCATGATGACGATTACATGATTGTGTCAATTTAGTAAAGCAAATTGAGCACTTTCGTGGAGTTGATGATCTATAAATCAGACCATCAGAAATAAAAAAATCAGGAAAATGTGGGGCAAAAGTAAATACAGTCTAGATTCATTAGGGTATACAGATGAGTGAAGCCATTTCTAGCACCGGGACTTAGGGCAGGCGGGAGTGTGCAGATAAATCTCTCCCCTATGCTGAGAACAAATCTGCCCTTCTGTACTCTCCCTTTTGGGGCCAGAGAAATAGCACAAGGGGTAGGCCACTTGCTTTGGACATGGCCAACCAGGGTTTGATTCCTGGAATACTATATGGTCCTCCAAGAGTGATCTCACTACTGGGTGTGCCCCCAGACAAACAAAAAGACAGGGCCTCTTCCTCTGAGGGAGATTCAGGCATGAGTAGAACTCAGCACCTGTTCACAAAGAGCTCCATGATATTGCAAGTAAGGGGAGAAATTCAATGAATTTCTGTTTCCAGAAGCTTATGAAACATACCTCACCAGAGAACTGTTAGAAGGGGAGAATTCAGTTTTTTTCTTCTTCTTTTTATTTTTTGCTCTTTGTGGTCACACCTGGCAATGCTCAGAGGTTACTCCTGGCTCTGCACTCAGGAATTACTCTGGGTGGTGCTCGGTGGACCATATAGGATGCGTGGATCAAACCCGGGTCGACTGTGTGCAAGGCAAACTCCCTACTCACTGTACTATTGCTCCAGCCTGAATTCAGTTTTTCTTTCTTTTTAAAATAATAACCTCTCCATCCATCCATCCATCCATCCATCCATCCATCCATCCATCCATCCATCCATCCATCCATCCATCCATCCATCCATCCATCCATCCATCCATCCATTTTTTTGCATTTTGGGCTACACTCTGCAATGCTCAGGGGTAACTCCTGTCTCTTCGCTCAGAAACTACTCCTGGTTGTGCTCGGGGACCATATAGGATGCCAGGGATTGAACTGGGTCAGACTCATGCAATGCAAATGCCCTACCTGCTGTGCTATCACTCCGGCCCTGAATTCAGATTTTCAAAGGGGCCTCTGAAAGATATAATTAGGAAGAAATGAAGATGAGGAAGAGGTCATCCATAAAAATGAAAGCCATGTGGGCTAGATCGATGATAGTACAGCGGGTAGGGCATTTGCTTTGCACACGGCCAACCCTGATTCTATCACTGACACCCTATTGGGTGCCCCAAGCCTTTTCAGGATTAGTACCTGAGCAAAGAGCCAGGAGCAAGCCCTGAGCACCATTAGGTATACACTCCCCAAAATCAAAAGAAACAAATAAAAAGTATGACAGCCAGGACACAGGGATGGGAGTGGATGGGAGCAGATTTAAGAATCAATAGTCCAGTTTGGCTGAAGTGTGGCTGTGAATTGGGGGGTAAAAGAGAAATAAACCTGGCAAGGTAGATTGAACTTAATTGAGGAAGACATGTAAATGGTTCAGGGGTGGGAGGGGTGAGAATGCATTTATTTTTATTATCTTGATAGATACCTGGGCCCTAGGAAAGCAGGATGAGAATGCTATTCGGGTCTCCCAAAGAGGAATCGAAAGAAAGAACTATGCTTGGAATATCACGCCTTACTCAAGTGAAAGAAGGAATCCGGAGCTCCGACCTCCGTCACTGTTCCAGAGTCAGGGATGCTGTCTAGTTTGCCAAGGCATCGAAAATCAGATGGGCTGGACATGTAATGCGATTTGGAGACGACCGCTGGACTAGAGCCATTACTGACTGGATCCCACGGGATGTCAAAAGATCACGTGACCGCCCACCTACAAAATGGTCAGACTTCTTTGTCAAGACCCTGGAAGCGAACGGTTTGAGGCTCTTTGTATTTCTGAAGCAACCAGATGCCATTGGGCTACACTGGCATGTGATAGGGTCCAATGGAAATATTACTGGCGCCGCTCGAGCAAATCGATGAATAACAGGATGTCAAGTGATCAAGTGATCTTGGGGGTTGTTTTTGGTTATACCCAAAAATGCTCAGGGGTTACTCTGGCTCTGCACTCAGGAATTACTTCTGGCGGTGCTCAGGGGACCATATGGGAAGCTGGGGATCAAACCCAGTTGGCCACGTGCAAGGCACGTGTTGTATTATCACTCTGGCCCCCAAAGAAAGTATGCCATAGGTAATGCCAAGTAATTGTAGATTTCTGAGTGGAAAAATGATCAGTTCAGACTTTTTCTCCACAATGACACTCAATACTCTGGAATATTTTCAGATATTTTGGTTGAAGTTTAGGGGTGGAGCAGTCAAGCACGCTTTTATTCAGGTTGTGCAGTTTAACAAATTAAAGTGGGTGTTTGGGGACTGGAGAGATAATATAGGGGTATGGGGATGACCTTGCATACAGCTGACCCCAGTTCAGTCCTGAGCACTGCATAGCATTCCCTGAGCACCACCAGGATTGTTCCCTGAGTGTAGAGGCAGTAATAATTTCTGAGCTCAGCTGGGTGTGATCAGATAAGAAGCAAACAAGTGCTCTTCATCTTTAATCATCAGGGAGATGCAAATCAAAGCAACAATGAGGTACCATCTCACACCACAGAGACTGGCACACATCCAAAACAACAAGAACAACTGGTGCTGGCGTGGATGTGGGGAAAAGGGACTCTCATCCACTTTTATTGGATGTGCCGACTGGTCAAGCCCTTTTGGAAAACAATATGGGCATTCCTCCGAAAACTAGATATTGAGCACCCATTTGATCCAGCAATAACACTTCTGGGAATATACCGAGAGACCAAAAAACACATAGCAGAAACACTATCTGTACTTCTTTATTCATCTCTGCGCTATTCACAACAGCTAAAATCTGGAAACAACCTAAATGCCCGAGAACAGAGGACTGGCTAAAAGAAACTGTGGTTCATCTACACTATGGAATACTATGCAGCAGTCAGAAAAGATGAAATTATGAAATTTACCTGCAAATGGATGGACATGGAGACTATCATGCTGAGTGAAATTAGTCAGAGGGAAAAGGACAGATATAGAATGACTGCATTCATTAATAGGATATAAATAGATACCAGTGTTTTACTAAGTGTGGGAAAGCGGTAATGGCAGACCTAAAACTCACCATTGAATATACACAAAGAGACTTAAGTGATAAACTCTAAATATCTTCAGGGCTAGCCACAATGTGTAAAAGAAGAGGGAGAGAGATGCAGAGACAGAGAGAATGAGAGGAAATGGGGCTACCTGCTATTGAGGCAGCCTGGGGGTTGGTGGGAGGGGGTGGGGTACATTGGTGGTGAAAATGGGGCACTGGAGGAGGGATGGGTGCTGGAATACTGTATTACCAAGAACTAATTATGAACACCTTTGTAATTGTATGTCTCACGGTGGTATAATAAAAATTTTTTTAAAAAACTAAAAAAAAGTGGTTGGTTGACTTAGTGAGGCCCTTTGACAAACATACAAGGAACATTTTTTGTCCTCAGGAACCATACTTAAGGGTTCCTGCACTACCGCACTGGAAGTATGCCCTAACATCACCTTGACCAGTGTATACTGTATCTTATCTTTGTCTCCAAGTTTTACTTGGTTTAAGAGCTGGTCCTGAACCAGAGACCCAGGTTTGAATCCTTGGCACTGCATATGGTTTCCGAAGCACCACCAGGGGCACTCCTGAACACAGAACTAATAATACCTTTGAGCTCCGGCAGGTAAGGTCCCCAAAACACTACTGTGCACAGACACACAGACTCACACACAGACACACAGACAGACAGACACACACACAGACTCACCATTATAGTATGGAGAAACTAAGATTCAGAAGACCGTACATATTTACCAGCGAAAACTAGAATTCAAAGCCAGAACTCTCCACTACAAAGTATATTTCTTTTCCTTATTGTTTCTGTTTTGGTTCAGGGGCCAAAACTGGCAGTTCTCAGAGATTGTTCATGGCTCTATGCTCAGGAGTGATTCCTGCTGGTGCTTGGAGGTCTATACATGGTGCTGGAGATTGAACCCAGGTCAGGTGCATACAAGGCATGCCTTACTACCCCTCTTCAGCCCCTAATTCCTTTCTTTCCCGCGATCTACAAAGCCAGACAGAAAGAAAAATCTGGAAGCATGTCCTGGAATCTAGGCACAAGGATACAGGTTGTTAAGAACTGAGTGTCCATAGGGTCCTCTGACCGTCCTTGCCAGGAAGGATCCCTGGAGGTAGAGCCAGAACTAGGCCCTGAGCTCAGGTGAATATGACCCCAAAACATAAATCAAAAAAGGAGCTGAGTGTGTGTGGAACACCTCCCGCATTTTCTCTGTTTCTTGAGCCATATCCTGTGATACCCAGTTGCTCCATCCAGCTCTATGATGGGTGGTGGGTGGGAGGGCATTGCTCCTTGGGGATCATATTGCTGAGGATTGAACTGGGTCTCCTGCATATAAGCCACGTTTCTTTTGGTTTGCTTGGGGGCCACACCTAACAATACTCAGGGGTTACTCCTGGTTCTATGCTTAAGAATTACTCCTGGCAGGGTTCAGGGCATCATATGGGTTTCTCAGAATCAAACCTGGGTCAGCCCTATGCAAAGCAAGGTAGTACCCATTGTACTACCTCTCAGGTTCCCACAAGTCATATTTTAGTGCATTTATTCAGTGTATTGCTAGCCCCTGAAGCACTCCTTTTTACAGATAGGTTCATGGAACACAGTACAGGTACAGGTCTAAAAAGATAAAAGATCTGCTCACTGGGACGTAGAGAAATATAGGGGCTTAGGCATTTGCCTTGCAAGCAAATGACTCAGTTGCTTGACCTCTGGTACTGTATTTGCTGCATTTGTATTTATATTTACTGTATTTGTATTTACCAACTTGATCTCTGGCACTGTATTTGCTCCCCATCCCCAGTCCTCACCAGGAGTGATCCTTGAGCTTACAGCTAGGAGTAAGCCCTGCGCATTGCCTGGTGTGGTCCCCGAAAAATAGAAAAATAAAGGAAAGATCCATGTGTCAGGGGCCCAGGTCTTTCTGACTAGTCACCTGGATAATCAACTGTAATTCTTTAGGCACATTTTAAAAACATTGTTCCCACCCCCTCCTCTTTCCCTTCATAGTTGTTACCACTGTTTGTGCTGATCAGGTTTCCATTCAAACCTGGCTGTAAAGCTGTGTAGCTCTTTTAGCTGTAATGCACTCTGGGGTCACAGATCAGGCACACATGATCACAGTGCTTAACAATGTTTGCTTTCCTTACTTACATTTACTTGTATATGTGCTCTCTGCATTCTGAACTAAGGCACAGAAGTTCTGGTGGCGGTGCTTGCTTGACACATGTGAGTGCCCCCCACACGTGGCGCATACACACACACACACACCTACCTGGTGTAGCCGGATATTGCTTGTAGCACCAGAGAAGCAGCAGGAGGTTTAACCTTACAACCAGAAGCATGCAAGACAAACACTATGAAGCCTTGCCTTATTCCTTTGTACCCCAGCACTTTCCTAGGACCCCCCTGGTGGGTCTTGAGACTATCTGGATCCTGCCTGATTTCTATGTTGGGCTCATATTGAAGGGCACAATAAAGCTAAGCTTCTAGAGCATATTCAACAACTCTTGGGGGAAGATTAGGTGCATAAACTAAAGAACATGGAGAGCACGGAGGAGGACAGACAATGATGGGTGAGCCGAGAGGTCTCAAAGGATCCTTCTGGTCCATATAGTTAGTAGCCTTTAAACCTATGACTTCCACCTCCAATGCCACCAAGACCAAGACAGCCAGGAAAGAAAAGAAGGGCTGCTCCCTAAATTATCATGCAAAGGGGCTGGGCTCCAAATTTAAAAGAGGTAGGCTATACACAAGACTCCTTTACTTTAACTTAGTCCTATACTAAGTTCCTCCCCACAAGGGAGTTCCTTTCCTTTCTCCCTCTACTTTCCAACAAACTTTTCTACTTTCTAATTCTGAGTCTGAGCATCTTTATTATTCAATATTTTAATTCTTGAAAATATTGAAGAACCTGGGAATTGCAATCGAACACAGAGATCAGCCACTGCTGCTCCTGCCTCACCTGCATCAGAGGAAAATGGGCACTGGTGGAGGGATGGGTGCTGGAACACTGTATGACTGAAACCCAAATATGAACACTTTTGTCACTGTATATCTCATGGTGGTATAATAAAAAATTAAAAAAAAATAAAGGCACTTCTCTGAAGCTTCCCAGCAAAAAAAAATAAATAAAAGAGGTAGGCTAAAGTTGGGGACTGAAGTCCCCTAAAACTAAATGCACAATGGCAGGGGCAGATGTCATATAGACTGGGGGATAGTAATGCTGTCCACCAGAGACACATCATCTTATCAACCCATGTACTTTAATAAAATTATGTAATTCATTGAATTAATTAAACAGCTCATTACATGCAAAGGCAGTGCCACAGGAGTAAGAAAGGGAACAGTAAGGGAGCTGACAATGCTGGCCAGGAATCCCTGCATACACCACTTTGCCTCAGAGCCAAGACTTCAATTATGGGCTGGTAGCAAGCATAAAGATGGGAGTCCTACCCCTGCAGGTATGAGTACAGGATATTGGCACTTAGGAAAATGACAGGATCTGTGCTGCCCCTTTCATTGGCCACAGAAAGCATGTTTTGTGTGTGGGGGCAAGAGAAGAGTGATTTTCCTGGGCACTGCTTAAACATTTCTCTCCACAAGAAGGTTCTAGGGAGCAAACCCATGGCACTTTTACTATGAAGTAATTTGGGGATGTATAAAATACATTTCTTTTCTTTTTATTAAAGCTTTAATATTTTATTTATTTTAAAGTATTTTATTATACCACCATGAGATATACAATACAAAGATGTTCAAGTTTGGGTTTCAGTCATACAGTGTTCCAGAAATCATCCCCCCCCCACCAGTGCCCATTTCTAACCACCAATGTCCCCAAAACCTCCCCTCCCTAGCCTGCCTCTATGGCAGGTTCTTTATCTCTTCTCTCTCTCCTTCTCTTACACATTGTGGATTGCAATACATACATTTAGAGGTTATCATGTGTATCTTTTTTGCCTAGGTAAGACAGAGAAAGGAAACAGTGTGCTAATAATTGTCAAAAATGATAATACCAGCCTAGAACTGAGCATAAAATACATTTCTAGCAGTAGTGACCTGAATAATAAAATTTTCTAGAGCAAGAGCACTTCCCTTGCTGGTGTCTGCTTCAGCTTACTCTCATTCAAGCCTTGGCATCACATGTTTCCCCATCCCAAGCACCACCAGGGGTAACTGCTGAGCACAGAACCAAGAAGAACCCCTGACTGTGGTAGGAACTTTTAATTCCAGGAAAATCAGTATGGAAATGAGCTAGAGTAGTAAAAAGAGGTTTTGAGTAGTAAAAAGAGTTTGAAGCTCTGGTGATACATGACACACACACACTCTCATACACACATGCACACGAGCACACATACATACACATAAATAACAAGTGGATCATGGACTCTTGACAAGCAAGATGAATTGATGTGGCATTTTGAGTTGACAATTATGCTTCAACTCACATTTTCTGTCTTCTTCCTTGCTTCTGTGTTGCATTTCTCTCAGGGTTCATGCCATCTACTTTCTTTCCTGCAGAGTGCTGTGGAAATTGCTCTTTGTAGCACCTAGGGATGTCCAAAGCTGGGGAGCACCCCTCTCAAACTCCAGGGGAGGGCATTGACTTGGCACCTAGGCACTGCAGGGGCAGTTAGAGAGCTTGCAGACAGCTGGGAGTTGACCGTACAACCAACCTTTGGCTGCTGCAAAGTTCACTTCCCAGGGGAGCCTCCCTGGCTATTTGATAGACAAGCAAAGATTTCATTCCGTCTCCCAAGTAAGGATTCAGGTCAGCCTGACTACCCCTCCACAGAACTGGAAAACTCTCCTCCTTGAAATGGTGTGAAGCGGGGCTCATTTAGTATGCTCTCTCTCTCCCTCTCTCTCCCTATCTCAGCCATACTGTTTTCTCTATTTGGGGGTAGTATTTTGGATCATACCTGGCAGTGCTCATGCCTTATTATTCCTGGTTCTATGCTCAGGATCAGGCCTGGAGGTTCTTGGGCTCATTTGGAGGTGCCAGAAATGAAACCTGGGTTGACCATGCACAAAGCAAGCACCTTACCTGCTTAATGATCTCTCCAGCACCTTAGCAGAAAGGCGTTGGTTCCAGGAAGCTCTGCTCAGGATGTTTCCACAGATTTACACACCACTTGAATCTCACAGCCCCTGAGCTAGTGAGGAGCCCGTGATAATAGTAAAGGTGGCGAATGAACATCCCCAGATGAACTGGAGGTTACTTAACAGATGCAGGATGATAAAATAGAAAAGCCAAAGCAAGAACCCCTCCCCTCAATTTCCCTGTCTTTCAGAGCATGGAATAAGTCTACATTACTCATTTTTCTGACTGAGTAATGAAACAAATTGTTTCATGGATTTCTCTCACCCACATGTCTGAACACACATCCATGTGCAACATGACTTACATAATCTCAATGGTGATCTCTTGGAAGATTTAGCAGATATTATAGGATTACAACTGTCATGTGTATGGAAAGGAATGAGTATGGAAATAATTCTCCAAGGTCCCATTCTTGAGTCCTTTCCTGGGAACTCTGACTCCTTCCTGTCCTGAGCTGCTGTCATTAACAGCAAATATATTAGGTTCGATACAGGGTAAGAAGGGAATGCTCCGTGTGATTCTTGCGTCTCCGCGGACCCCAAGCTGCCTCTGGGAAGAGCGGAAACTCCATCAACGGGAACCAAGGCAAACTGCCTTGGTTTCACCCCTGAACCGACCCTTGGGCCCTGCGCTTCTGGGAACGCCTCCACTCCCCCACAGGTGTGTGTGTGTGTGTGTGTGTGTGTGATTCTTGCATCTCCACGGACCCCAAGCTGCCCCAGGGAAGAGCAGAAACTCCATCAACGGGAACCAAGGCAAACTGCCTTGGTTTCACCCGGACTGACCCTTGGGCCCTGCGCTTCTGGGAACATCCCCAAACTCAAAACCGCGCGGACGCACTGGCGCATCCGCGCAACCCTCTTACTACCTACCTTGCATGAGGTACCAGTGAACCTTGGTTCCTACATCCTTGCCACCCACCCAAACTCTGCAAACAGACCAGACACCTACTAACTGTACTATCTAGTCACCCAAGAACTCACATTTGCAACCTACAATAGTCATAATGGTAAAGCAACGCAAAATTCCATCAAGCTCTGTGAGTGAAGTCACTGGTCCAGATGAGTCTAGCAATACCAATGAGTTGTATAACCTCTCTGAAAAAGAATTTCGGAAAGAACTATTAAGGATTCAAAAGGAATTCAAAGAAGCAATGGAATGCAAAATCAATAAAATACAAGAGGACATGAGAGAAGAAGTAGGAAAATGCAAAGGGAAATGACAGATATTAAAAATGAGGTAAATGAAATAAAAACACAGTGGAAGGCCATCATAGCAGAATAATAGCTACTGAAGAAAGAATTAGTGATCTCGAAGACGAGTTCCAAAGATTCTCTACACAACACCAGAAGATAGAAAAAAAGGCTCACAATTACCGAACAGACAACAAGAGATAATCGGGATGAAGCCAGAAGAAACAAGATACGAATCACTGGGGTCCCAGAAGGGCAAGAAGAAAACCCCGATGAAGAAGAAACTGTCAAAGCCATAATTGCTGAAAAGTTCCCGGAACTAAAGAATGCTTGCCTCAAGATCCAAGAGGCCCGTAGGATACCAGCTAAAAAGAAACCCCAACAAGAATACTCCAAGACACATCTTAATAAAAATGACAAAAACTATAGATAGGGATAGAATACTGAAAGCAGCAAGATCAAAAGAAGGAAATCACATACAAAGGAACATCTCTAAGATTTACAGCAGACTTCTCTGATGAAACACTCCGAGCCCGAAAACAATGGTGGGATATTGTGAAAAGGCTCAATGAACTGCAGACTTCACCAAGAATTCTTTATCCGGCCAGGCTCACATTCAGATATGAAGGAAAGATACACAACTTCATGGATAAGCAACAACTCAGGAACTTCATGGACTCAAAACCAACTTTAAAAAGAAAGACTGAAGGGACTACTGTAATGCGACCAAACCCATAAGCACAACAAACACAAAAAGAAAGATGGCACAAAAATCCAATGACAATAATCTCTCTCAATGTCAATGGTCTAAATGCACCAATTAAGAGACACAGAATGACAAAATGGATTAAAAGATTGAACCCAACATTCTGCTGTCTACAAGAAACACATCTGAATAATCAGAACAAACAGAGACTCAGAGTCAAAGGTTGGAAGACCATTCTCCATGCAAACAACTCCTCCAAAAAGGCTGGTGTGGCCATATTAGTATCAGATAATATAGACTTCAGGCTGAAAAAGGTTAGAAGGGACAACGAAGGCCATTTCTTATTAATTAAGGGGTATGTACACCAGGAAGAAATTACACTACTAAACATATATGCACCCAACGAGGGGTCAGCAAAATACATAAAACAACTGCTAAGAGACCTCAAAGAAGACATTAACAGTAGCACAATAATATCTGGAGACTTCAACACTGCTCTATCAATGATGGATAGATCAACAAGACTGAAACTCACCAAGGAAATATTGGCCCTGAAGGAAGAAATGGAAGAAAGAGAGCTAGTGGATATATACAGGGCTCTTCATGGCAAAAAAAGCTGAATACACATTTTTCTCTAGTCCACATGGAACATTCTCCAAGATAGATCACATGCTGAGTCACAAAGCATACCTCAATAAAATTAAAAAGAGAAATTTGTCAGCTATCTTTTTCAGACCATGATGCACTGAAAATGGAAGTTAACCGTACACAGAAACAGGGGAGTCCAACCAAACACCTGGAAACTGAACAGCTCACTCCCTGAACAACAAATGGGTCATAGAAGAAATCAAACAGGAAATCCAAAGATTTCTGGAAACAAATTAATATGAAGACACCAATTATAAGAACTTGTGGGACACGGCAAAAGCCGTGTTAAGAGGGAAGTTTATAGCTCTGCAAGCATTCATCAGGAAACAAGAAAGGGCCCACATAAATAACCTGACTACAAAGCTGAAGACATTAGAAAAGACCAACAAAACGAGCCCAACCCAGGCAGAAAAAAGGAAATAATAAAACTTAGAGAGGAAATCAATGAGTTGGAAACCAAAAAAAAAACAATCCAAAAGATTAATGAAACCAAGAGCTGGTTTTTTTGAAAAATAAACAAGATTGACAAACCATTGGCAAGACTTGTAAGTACAGAGAAAGAGAAAACCCAAATAAACAGAATCAGAAATAAAAAGGGTGACATCACAACAGAAACCACAGAAATCCAAAAGATCATCAGAGATTACTTTGAGAGCCTGTATGCCGTGAAACA
>JAJIBD010007949.1:0-26650 GCA_021461705.1 Cryptotis parvus
CTAGAATGGCCTGGAAGAATAAAGAAAAAAAAGAAAGAAAAAACTTCAGGACCTGAAAATCTACAACCTTGAACCCCGTATTGAAGTTCCAGCTCCATTAGATGAGAATCTCTAGGATTCTAAGAGTAGCACAAATGAAAGATCACAAAATTTTAACCTATTCTTGATATAATTTATTTCCAATTATAAATGCATCTATGTTTTTATTCCTTTCTCACTTAGTAAAGTAGTGATTACTTACCTTAAAAAAGTATCTCAAATATTACATCAACTGAAGCCAATTTAAGTACCAAATCTAAGCAATTACCAAAAAGTGCAAAATGTTAAGTTAAATCATCACCAAAAGATTTACTTAAATAATTTCAACCTATAAATAACACAAGTGGGATTTAAGATTGTAGTTTTGTTATCAAATTATATTGAACAATTCTTGGAATTAAGTGACTACTTGGTAAATAATAAGTATACTGCATTATGAGTTTCTTTCCATCCACAATCCTATAACATAGAGTGGCCAGACCTGTTACTTTAAAAGTTATTTTAGATCATTAGTGTGTGAGTGGGGGAAAAATGTTTGTTTACGTAGATAATATTACAGACAAGAGAAATTGACTGACTAATAAAGTATAGATGTTTTAATTAAATAATTTGGGCAGTTCAAAATGCTAATAGGTATTTTAATAAAAGATGAAACACGTCTGAAAATAGTAGGGTAGCTTAGGTTAGAATTAAAAATATACCCAGAACTTACTAAGAAAGAATTAGATGAAGATACCAAAATTGCTGTTATGTTCCATACAGTTGTTAGGGCCATTCTACCTATGTTGTCCTTGAAGAAAATATTTTCTCATAGTAAAGCCTCTACCAATAAAACAGTTTTTCTTTGGATGCCAATTTCCAAATTAAATGTAAAATGAGTGACTGTTTTAGTTTTCTATGGCTGCTGTTACAAACTATTACAAGTACAGGGATATAAAGACAATGCAATGAATTGTTTCACAGTTCTGGGGTGTACTTGTCTGAAATCAGTATCCCTTGGCCAAAAACTAGACTGCACTCCCCATCAGAGATACTCCAATTCACACAGCTTTCTATAACCTTTTAGAAATATAGAGAAACAAACAAACACTAAGACCCACTTGGTTCTCCATCTTATTATCCAACCAAATAGCAAGCACTTCCCTGGGACTTGAGCAATAATACAAAGAAAAGGACATTTGCCTTGCTTGTAGCCAACCCTGTTCAATTCCAGGTAAGCACTAGCACTGCATGGGTGTGGCCTCAAAAGAAAAGGAAGGGCAGGGCAGGGGACAAGGATGTTTCCATTAGAAAGTTCACAGAATAATCCAAAATATTTTCAGCATCATATTTACTCAAATGAAAACATGGTAAAGTCATGAAATGTGAAAGCTGTCGGTTGATTTTCTAGAGAGGCATTTAAAGTCCAAAATATATTTATATTCTTTCAATCTTCACAGAGAGTGTATTCTGATATTTTCTTCACTTGAGTAAAGTAATGATAGAATCATAATTATTTTTATCAAATACAGGCTTTGATTTAGCTAGCAACTACAGTATTTCATGAAGTAAATTTAGGGAAGAGTTGGAGATGTAGCCTGGGATAGCCTCATGTAAGAGTAGCTGCCGTACCCCTGTACCATCACTGCCTCCCTTAATTTTTTAAATTTATTTATTTACTTTTTAATTTTATTTAATTTTATTTTTAAATGCCTCTTTTCACTTTATTTCCCAAGTCTAAATTAAATATCATGTACTTGCCTTTAAGAGTATTTTATTTTTTTTTTTCTACCATATCCAGTGTTGTGGCTATAATTCTGGTTTTGTGCTCAGAGATTCTCATGGCAGAGTTTGAGAAATAAATGCAAAGTCCTTGACTATCCACAACTAATATCAACATTCAATAAGTAATAATGCTATGTCAAAATATTTCCTTAACAATTTTAGTAATATTACAATGAATCCCCCACCTATTTATGGCTTGAGATAATTATTTGTCTCTTCTCAACTCCATATCTGACTGATATCTTGGAAATTTACAAGGCTTCAACTTAATTCCATTCAATTTGAGTTCTTGAAAATACTATTAATAAATTTTCAATGTGATTGCCACCTAGGTCCCCCACGTTCAATCATCTGAATAAATAAATTAGTTTAATTTTTAATTTTCCTCTATACTTCTATAAAAATATTTAAACATGACTTTTTTAATTACTGTTACTGTAGAATTAAAGGGAATGTGAGAGTGACTCTGTAACTATTCTGACAAGTAATAAAGGCTCACCTGTCTTCTTGAGAAAAGGGCATTATATGAATAAACATCATGCGTCTGTGTACTTTCTTCCCGAAGACACAATTCAAACTCCAAAACAGAAAAACTAACCACAAAGTGAAAACAATTTCACAAAGTAGAGGAAAGATTTCATACTACAGACATGACTGAAGTGTTTGTGTCTTAGAGACAAAACCTATTGAATTACAACAGGAATTCAAGATGTTTGGAGAAGGATCCCTTGAATAAAAGTAATTAATCTCAGTTGATACTATAAAGGAAACCCCTTCAAACTAGAATTCTTTCAACTAGATTTGCACATCATGGATTCAAACCTAAGCTACAACTATTGAAACAAAAGAATAAATATTGTTGTCAGAATAAAAGACAGTGAAATAATTTCCCAATATAATATAGCTCAAAATTTTAAAAAGAATGCAATATATCCCAGATAATAAAATGGATATCAATAATATGGTACCAAATATCAGCCAACAATCAAAAATCATATGCCAAATGAAAAAGGCAAGAAAATGTGATTCATAAAGTATGATAAATACAAGTCTGTGTAGAAGCACCTAAATATGATAAGTATGTTAAAAGTAGTAGTCAATGACTGATAAATGTTGTATTTTTCAGATTATTCATTTTGATTTAGCATTATTATTACTATGTGCAAGAACTTAAGGAGAAAATTACATTTTATGTAAATAGATTATAAATTTTATGAAAAAAGTTGAAAAATATAAATCTGCCTTCTACAATTTGATTTTAGATATTCTCCAGCAGCAAAAAGTTAATGCTGAACCATCTCTATGTGTTTTTCTTTCATATTTCCTTTCATCTAGTAGACTTGAATTGTGGTATTTAAAAATAATTTTATACTTTTCTTCCAATTTGTTAAATGACTCTATTATTTGTTACATCTCTTACTCTTTCTTATTTCCCCTTCAATTTCAAAATTTGTGAAAAACTTCTTGAAATTTTTCTGCAAGTTACTGTCATTTTTTTCTGCCTTATTGTTCTTTGTACTTTAGCTGATACAATTTCTCTGTAAAGTTGTTTTCAATTTAATAGATTTTTCATTATGTATGACCAGCTTGCTTAAACACATCAACTGATTATTTTTTTCTTCTATACAATTATTTAATGAAGGTGATGACAGCATAAAATATGAAGTTTTTTTTTTTGTCATAGCAGAAATAAATATGAAATGACTCAGGTATTGCATAGTCCTTACTGGAAATAATTGATTAATTCAAGGAACAATAAGGGTAGACTAATTCATTAGAGACTGAAAGTCTTGAGTGAAAGTTATAGATTTTTCAGATTGGTCACAGAGATGTAATGATGCCTCTCCATGCACAAAAATTATTTTATTTTAATGCAGTCCATTTTTTAATTTTTAGTTTTGTTAATTATGATAAACTATTTATAAAAAGTAGCTCATGATCTGGGGCAGGAGTGACAGTATAATGGGTAGGGAATTTGTCTTGCCTCACAGCCATATAAAGTTCAATACCAGCATGCCATATGGTCCCAGAGACCCACCAGGAATGATAACTGAAGGAAGAACCAGGAGGAAGTCCTGAGTTCCACCCAGCTGTGGTCAAGAACCCCAGAGCCCTCCACCACCAAAAAAGCTTGCTAGCTTCAATGGTGACCTTAACAGATGGAATCCAAAAATATAACTAAAGGCAAGGCCTGTCAGTTTCACTTGTATCACTTGACTCCCCATTGTTCATCAATTTGCTCAAGTGGGTACCAGTAACATCTCCATATGTCCTGTCACATGCTAGTGTAGCCCAAGAGCATCTGCTCTCTCCAGGAATGTGAAGAGCCTCAAACCATTAATTCAGGTCATGAGAATGAGCTCTATAATTGTTACTGGGTTTTGGCATATCAAATATGACACGGGTAACTTGCCAGGCTCTGCTGTGCAGGTGAGATACTTTTTTGGTAGGAGACTCTCAGTTCATTCATTTACTGATGAACTGTATGGTTGCTTACAGTTGTGTGCAATGGGTAGAGATTGGCTTTTCTCTTGGGTGGAGCTCTGATGAACTGTGGAGTCCGGATGTTGAAAATGGCTGCCCTCATGGTGCGAGAGTTCCTCTGACTTCTAGTGTGGCTCTATTGGGATGGTGGGCCAGGGCTAGAACCTGCCTTCCATCCCAGACATCTCATGATCACCTGGGCATAGGGAGAACTGGTAGCAGCTCTGCCCCATGTATTTGTGTCTCTGGTTGAAGCACCTCTCAGCTTATTACCTATATTTTGTTCCATGTTGTCTTATAATTCGAAGTACTACATTCAGCATTAATTCACCTTCATTGTGTGTGTGAATAGACAGTGGTATGTGGGTTCATTATTTGGTTCAAAACCACCACAGTTTTTCAACTTCATTTTTAAAAAGCTTTAGTTTCTGTATTGTATGTCCTTGATACTTTTGCAAAAATTAGTTCAAATGCATATATTATTTTTTTTTTTGTTCTTAAATTCTGTCCATATATATATATATATATATATATGAACAGAATGTATAGGTTTGTGTTAAAAATCAATACTAATATCCTTCACAACAACGCTGCAGTATACTTAAAAAGTCAAAGACTATGAACCCCCACCCCGTTTTGCATTGAATACTTGAGAGAAAAGGTTTTATTACTGAGAAAAGGCTATCACCCCAACACACACAGAAACCAATTTCATGGTATCAAGTTTTGAAGAAAAAATATCAATTGTTAATAAAATCTTGGTACTTGGTACAATACAAACTTAGAATTCTGGTTTGGGAAGGGGGATAGGGCATTGCAGGGAAGACTCAAAAGCTTGGAATCTTAGCTCTCTTGAACTCCAGCAATAGTCCAAATGGATAACGTAGCGGACATGCATGCAGCTCACCTGAGTTCAATCCTGAGCATAGAGCCAGGATTAAGCCTGAGCACAGCTGGGTGTGCCAACTTCCCAAAATAAGAAAAAGGAATCTTCGATTTCTTTTCAATATTTTGGTGGCAGGGGGGTCAAACTGGTCATTCTCATAGGCTGTTTCTGGCTCCATGCTCAGGGGCCACTTCTTGACTATGTTCAAGAGATGACATGGTGCTGACGATTTAATATGAGTTGGCCATAATATGACTCGTGTCTTAGCACCTGAAATATCTCCCTGGCCACACGTTTTATTTGTTTTAACTTGGACAATTTCCATCTTTCTGTTGAATGTACATGACTCTCTCTTGCTTGCTGTCAGGGGCCCTGGCCAGCAGCCCTGGCAAGAACTGAGGAGACCTAGATCTTGTCGGACTTCATCCCTCACGGAAAAAAGGAGAGGGATGGACTTGGGAGAAACTCTGCCTTGCCGCTGCTGAGAAACGAAAAGAAAGAAAAGACACCTGAGCAGCGGGATTTCTGGATAACAGTTCTTTTTAGTGAGTGCAGTTTAAGTCTTTTATACAATATTTGGGTGGAGGGGGGTACAAGCACAAATCACAGGGCATTTGCAAGCTCCTGGGCCATTGCAACAGATAACAATCACAGATTTAACATTTGCAAGGTAACATTTGCAAGGTAAAAAAAACATTGATTTACATATTCCTGTGATCAGAAGACCAGGCACATCCTGCCTCACCTAAGTAAATTATTTGCCTGCCAGTATCCCATTGGATAAGCACAGATGTCTTTCATGTGGGTGTAAACTCTTGAGCATCCGGAGGCTTCACTGCCCTGAGAACAGGGCTCCCCTATGGGCACCCATGCCCCAGGGCCTTATTGCAGAAAGTGCCAGGCCCCAATATTGCTGCTTAGAGCCCAACAGCTTGTAAAGAATATCATTAATCTCTGAGTATTTACACAGAATGTTCTGCCCTCTTGTGCACCTCTCTTATTTCAACTTAATGTCTTCTTACCATTTTGCTGTTTGAAGCAGAAATTCTTATAACTTGAAATATCCTTTTGAAAGCTTACTAAGTTATATGAAATGGTGCTGGATACGGTAAGAGTCAAGAATAGAAAGCATTCCATGGCAGGTTCCTTGATAGTATATAGGAAACTCTGATACTCACACCATGTTTTTCCTGGTTCTAGTTGGATTGGTCACATGTTTGCAATACCGAATTCCCTGAGAAGTTTTGGTAGAACCTCGAAGAAAAAAGAGATATGTCTTCACCGGCTAACTAAATAAGTTTTTTTTTTAATTTTCTGCAATGATAATCATGATCGAAAAGCAGTTTTGTTGATGTTTCCAGGTCTTAGCAGAAATAAAGTATTTGATTTGAAAATGCAGATGAACATACAGTCAGAACTTTCCATTATCCATTGAATTCATTTCAATCTTAGTAACCAAGTGGTAATGCCAGGAGCATCCAAAAATAATCTGTTGTAATTTGGAAGTGTTGCATTTAGGTTTACACACAGTCTTGGTCACAACTATGTTGCTGAAATTGCCATTTTCCTTCTTGCTTCTTCTCCAGCTTTATCTGTGTGCACCCACGGTGTATCTTGGCATATGTTGAATGAATAAAAAAAGCAGAGGCTGATCAATTAAGAACTAATTTGACATATGGGCATAAGCCAAATGTGCATACTATTGTGGGTATCCCTAAAAGTCAGTGAGTCGGCAAAATCATTTCCAAAGTAAGCAAAATATTATGCAGTTTGTCTAACTTGTGTAGTTTATTTAAAAATAAAAGTGTCCAAGTAAGAATGAATTAAGATTTGTGATCACTGAAGAATAATACAACTTGCTAATAAAGAGCAAGTTAATAGTAAAACTAGGACTTAAGTGTAGACATATGCTGCATTTCATTATAGCTAGATCATAACAAAAAAATTTGAAAATCATGCTCAGAGGTACTTAAATGACAACTGTTAAGTAAGTTAATGGGAATTCACTACAACAATCCATTCCCAAGAACTAGTTTTATATGGTGTTTATCATTACTCATTTCTCCTTTCACTACATATTACTGTGCTTTCTTATAATTTGGTATGATTTAGTAGGTTATTTTATGGCATGAAATGCTAAAACATAATTGAGCTTCCTATATGTGAGCCTCATAGTAGTGCTCAGGGCCCGTGTGCCTCATTACGCTTAGCCTGGGTAGACAATCCTCTTAGCCATCTCCAACACCCAAGAAAAGGACTTTTAGTGCTGAACTGAGTGCTGAATTAATACTACTGTTTTGTTGTTGCTTTAGCTTTGGGGGCTACACCCAGCACTCCAGGATGTATTCTTCGCTCTATGCTCAAGGCTCACTGCTATTGGGATTTAGGGGTCATCTAGGATCCAGGGTTCACACCCAGTTCTGCTCATGCAAGGCAAGAATCCTTCCTTCTACTTTATCTCCATTTCTAATGCTAATTTTTTTTTTGCTTTTTGGGTCACACCCAGCGATGCTCAGGGGTTACTCCTGGCTCTGCACTCAGGAATTACTCCTGGAGGTGTTCGGGACCATATGGGATGCCGGGGATCAAACCCAGGCCGCGCACAGGCCAGCAGCGTGCAAGGCAAACGCCCTACCCGCTGGGCTATCGCTCCGGCCCCTCTAGTGCTAATTTTTAAATGTGTGTGTGTTTGTGTGTGTACCTGTGTACTTGTTGAACATATGCAATAGTCCTAAAGGAGAAATTGAAAATAAAAAGGAACATACAAATGAAATGGACCTGCAAATCAATACAATAAAAACATTTGATTTTTAAATATATCTAAAATCATAAACACTAGAATTATAAAATGATATAATAAAAGTACAATTTGAGGTATTAAAGGAAAAGCTAAGATGTTTTCTTTAAAGATAGTGAAATCTAAAAAGTACATGAAAAACACATAATTTTGAAATGTGGATCAAAGAGAAATATTTCAACTCACTGAGAAAGCAAAAGTTAGAATTATTTTCAAGATGTCTATTTCCATTTCAGAACAAATTCAAATGGAACTCAGTACATCCATATAAGAGAAAAGAGGGCAAGGTAATTTAAAAGCTGTGAGATTAAAAAAGACAGGGAACCTTCAAAGGAAAGAAAATCCAATTATCATTAAAGTGTTCATTAGAAATTGTGGGAGTTAGAAGGAAATGCAATAGAATTTCAAACTACTGGGAAAAAAATTACTGTCAATATTCTATTCCATGCCCTGTGTAACATGACTTCAAGAAAATGCAGAACTTTTTTCATATATTCCAAAAACCAAATATTTTACAATAAGGCACATCCTCAATTATTCCATAAAAATATAGTTCTTCAGAACACTCTTACCTATTTTAAATATATGCTTAGAAGGGAAATTATAGCATGAAGAAAACCAGTGCTGATTATATAAACTGAAAAACAATATCAGAAAATTTTATTTAAAATTTAAATTAATTCAACATGATATTGAATTATACAAGACATTTTTGAATAATTAAGTTACAGTAATAAACATAAAGTGACTAGCATGTTGTGAACCCAATGTACTCATTCAAACTTTATCTATATTTCATTCAGACACCAAACACTAGGCATTTTGAAATTTCTGTTCAAATAATTAGAATCATAGCATTTTCTGTAGAATCTTATTGCTAATATATTTGCAAACTTCATTTATGCTGTTAGAATTAGTTTTAATTTCATTAACATGACTATGCTGTCCGATTTTGTGTTTTTAAACAAAATATTATCCTCTTTCATTTTAAAGGTTATTACTCTAGAGTACACAAAAATGGGATAATCATTCTGACCCTGCTTCAAGAGTTTTAAAAAGAGTAAACAATTTATTTTTATATTGTTTCAAAAATTGTTTGTTTAACTTTTTTTACTGCAGTGAAAGTTTTTCATTTATTTTGTTTATGTCATGATATATTTTACTTCTGTATTTTCTTCTGTTTTCAACTTTTTTGTACCACATAATTATTTCTTAGTTTCTTCTATAATTTATTCTATTGACTATAGATTATATTCTGGAAAATTCTGTTGTTGTTAAAATATATTTTCTATTCATTCTGTAATTCCAAATAAAAAGCTTAAATTTTCATCAGAATATACGGATTTCTAATGTGTATACTTAGATAACCTCTGTTTCAAATATGTTTTTATTTTCCAAATATAGCATTCATACTGTGGGACTCAGTCGTTCCCTAGAATTAAAAGTAAGCTCATTTTTTCTGTGGATAAAAAACATATTTTCTATGTTTCAAGAAATTGTAGCACCGGAGACAATAGCCCAGTGGGTAGGGCGTTTGTCTTGCACGTGGCCGGTCCATGCCAGCCCAGGTCTCGATCCCCGGCATCCCATATGGTCCCCGAGCACTGCCAGGAGTACTTCCTGAGTGCAGAGCTGGCATCTGCTCTGCCGGGTATATCTGCGTCTGCGGCTCAAGCATTCCTGGGCTTGAAATACTCTCCTCTTAGGGCGGGTCTCTACAGGGGTGGGTCCTGTAGGCTGGGTTTCTGACAAGCTGGGCTGGAGACTGGCTTCATCTCTTGGGTAGAGATCTTACGAGCTGCAGAGTGTGGATGGTGAATATCACTGCCAGCAAGGTGTGGGGGGTTTCTCTGGGTTCTTCTGAGGCTCTATTGGGATGGTGGACTTGGGTTGGAAGTCGCTCTCATGGTCCATGGAATGCAGGGGCTTCAACCGGGAAAGCTGGTATCAGCTCTGCTGGGTGTATCTGGCGCCAGCTCTAGCAAATTGATGAATAATGAGATTCAAGTGATCAAGTCATTATATAAACATCAGATGAAATGATGGAGAACTATGGTGTTCTCCATTGAATGAATATTCCATTCATTACTTTACATGAAGTATGCAATATCATGTACCTAATTTAGGCAGCCAGGTGAGGAGGGGTGTTCCCATGGCAAAGAACTTTCTCCCTAAGGCCCTAAGACTGTCCAGTCACCTTTTGGAATGAGGAACCAAGACTTGATAAGACCTTTATTAACAATAGACCCTGAGGAACCTGGAGCAAACTTCTCAGCCCAGCCCTTGTACCCACTAACCTTCAATAGACCTTGAGGAAGGTGGATCAAACTTTCTCTCTGCCCAGCTCTTAATCCAGTTACACTCGAGGACAGAAGATGCAGCAAGAACAAAGGTCAAGAAAAAGAAATTTTTAGAAAAGACCACTCCCAAAGCCTACTCTCCTTGCCAAGGCCTTAGCAAAAGTCTTTAACCTATGTTGAAGCCCCAGCAGAGCCTCACAACAAGCCAGACCACCCTCCCCTACTCCATGGGGCCCACCATTTTCCACATCCTGACTTCCCTCTTGTCACAACTCCACCCAGCAGACCAGACTATCACAGCCCGGATCATCAACAGCCACCCTGCAGCAATTTTTTTTTTTCAATCAGGCCCAGGTATGAAGAACCAGAGACTCTCAGACATGGGGCAGAGCTGCTCCTTGCCCTCCCTGTGCCCAGCTGCTCATGAGGCACCCAGGAGGCATGGCGGGTTCTAGCCCTGGCCTGCCAGCCCAGCAGAGCCTCACAACAAGCCAGACCACCCTCCACTACTCCATGGGGCCCACCATTTTCCACATCCGACTTCCTCTCGTCACAACTCCACCCAGCAGACCAGACTATCACAGCCCGGCCATGCGGCCGCCTAGTGGCCATGCGGTTCATCATAAATGCTTTATTTAGAGGTGACTACAACAGTATGCCACCTGCACGGTAAGCCTGGCAAGCTGCTCGTAGTATTTGATATGCCAAATACCAGTAACATTTATATTAGGTCATTCCCGTGACCTAATATAATGGTTTGAGGCTCTTTATGTTCCTGGAGCAATCAGATGCCTTTGGGTTCTACTAGCATGAGACAGGACACATGGAGATATTACGGGTCCCACTCTAGCAAATAGATGATTAATGGGAAGATAGTGATAAGTGATAGTGATAGTGAAGCCCCATATGCGAGTAGCTTGGGAAGAAATCTATAAAGGCCATCCTGATCAAAGATCGGAAGCATATGCTGCCTGAGCCCATGTGCTGCTTGAGCCTAAGTGGCCGAGCATAAGTGTTGTCTTAGCTCATGTGTTGCCTGCATCTCCCGTCTTGAGATGTGTAGTCTCTCTCTCACTTTCCCTCCTCCTACCCCTTCCTAAAACCTCTATAATAAAATCTGTTTTACTTCACTGCTCATCTACTTCTGAAAATTCTTTTTCCTGAGAGGAAGCTAGGACTCTGAAAACCCTGAGTAAAGCTTAGGACTGACTCTTTTCCTGCAAAGAGCAATTCTTCACTACAGCCTGAGTCTGTGGCTCCCCAAGAAATCTCAAGTGGTGGGGATCAACTCCCGTGCCTAGAGATCAAGTGGGCATCAGATGTGGCTTGACAGCCACCTCGTGGGGCTGGTGAGGCTCAGGCCCATGCCGTGCGGGGCTCATGGCAGACTACCATTCCTAGCCTGCCCAGTGAATCTCAGGAGTCAGAGGCGGCTGGGGAAAAAGTGACCATCTCTCTCTCTCTTCTTCCTGCCTCACATAAGCCACCCATTAGGGCCCACCTACAACATACCTATAAGATATCAATGACAGTGATTTAAAATGTGTTGTTGTTTGATTAGGACAGAAATTAAAAACTTAGGTTGCCATTTCAGTTTTGAAACAAATTATTATTGGAAATTGAAAATTTCCTTATTCTCCTTGGTCCTCAACTCATGAGATGTTTACATGGAATTTGAGCAAAGTACAGATATAGCATCAAACACTAATTGAAATAAAATCAGAGTGATACAGCCTTTCCCAACTGATGCAGACTTTTCATATAAGTTTTTCTTTTAAGTTTCTGCAATATCATTTTCTGTTATGACTGAATAACAATATTTTCTATTGTATGATGTAGTATAATCTATTGTATGATGTAGTATAATCTATTGTATGATGCAGTATAATTTGCTTATCCATAATTATTGAATAGCATCATTGTTGCTTCTCTGTTTTTGGGAAAGGAAGCTAGAATTGCAATAAACATTGCCTGGGCACAGTTTCTTATAGACATGCAGACAGTTTCTTTGGGAAAATCCAAGGTTACAGAATGCTGTCAGATTACATGTAATTTTCTTGTTTCTCCTATGAAAATGTATAAGAAAAGGAAAAGCTGTAGAAAAGCATTGTTTAGATAATGGGAGAAATGTGTATTCTTATTATATTGTTGGTGGAGGTTAAGGAAAAGTTCATGGAGATTTTCAAAAACTGTATTTCACTCCTATGTAATAAGTCAAGAAACAAAAAGCGAGCTAAAATTTAAAACAAAAAAAAAAAAACAAAAAAAATAAAACATTTATACTATACTGATTATCAGAAAGGAGAATGATAAAGTTGTGTATAAAATTGGAAAACCATATGCATTTGATGCAATATTGATATGCAATTAAAATTCTAATTTTAATTAGAATTTTCTGTACTATATACAGAAGTCAAATGATTTAAAATGATGCACACCTCAAGAACTCATGATTACTGCAATGTTGCTTCATGAAACATAAAAGTAATAAAAATATAAAAATATTCATCTCTTCTAATGTTATCTTAGCACTTTCATCCTTTGCATAATGTTTTTATTAGATTTGTTATAACCATTTAATATACATGTCTATCCTGTCTCTTAAGTAATGCATTCATTTAGAAGTATATAATTCATTTGCAATCATCACTGTCTTCCCATTCATCATCGATTTGCTCTAGCGGGACCCAGTAACATCTCCATATGTCCTGTCTCATGCTAGTAGAGCCCAAGGTCATCTGCTTGCTCCAGGAACATAAAGAGACACAATCCATTCCGGAATGAGGTCTATAATTGTTACTGGTATTTGGCATATATATCAAATACAACACGGGTAGCTTGCCAGGCTCTGCCGTGCAGGTAGCATACTCTTGTAGGCATCTCTAAGTCCAGCATTTATTATTGATGAACCGCTGCGGCTGCAGCGGCTAAGCTGGGCTGTGATAGGCTGGTCTGCTGGGTGGAGTTCTGATGAGAGAGAAGTCCGGATGTGGAAAATGGAGGCCCTCATGGAGTGGGGGTCGTCTGGCTTGTTGCGAGGCTCTGCTGGGGTGGTGGGCCAGGGATAGAACCCACCATCCCTCCCAGGCTCCTCATGAGCGGCTGGTCACAGGGAGAGCAAGTAGCAGCTCTGCCCCATGTCTGCAGTCTCTCATTTGTAATCATACTGCTTTAATATTACTCAGAGTCTGATGCTTTTAAGTATATTATATCAATAAATATTTTGTAATCAAACTGCCTCATTATCTTTAAGATTGACAATAAGCAATTTAATGTGAATTCCCTCAATCATTTTGCTTTCACTTAAATTATACCAACATGAAGAATAAATCATCCTATTTAATGTGCATTTTTTCTCATTTAAATCTCTGTAAAATGATATGTATCATCTTAATTTAACTTCAAGTATTTCATCTTATCAGAAACACTGATAGGTTCCAATACACAGAAAAGACAGTTCCTTTGGGTTTATAACAGCAGCAAATTTAAAAATCTGTTTGATAGTACAAGTGACATCACATGCTCTCTGCAACTTGAATTACTAAATGTCTATTTGCCTTGATATCAATTTATGTATAGGACTCTAGGGTGTCAGAACCTCATATACTGTTGCAGGACTCCTTTAAGGGCTGCTGCATTAGCACACTAAAGGGCCTAGGTGAGGTGCAGGGAGGGATTATCTAAGGACATTTAACACTCCCTGCTTTCCATAACAATGGGAGGAAGGTCTGAGTTGAAGGGATATAAACTAGCCGGTTTTCACTCTCGCGCTTCTTTGGGGGCTTCTGCTCGCTGTGAGCCGGTTGCCCTGCTTGGAAGTTTTTCTTCTCCTTTCCCAAAGCCTATGCACGTGGTGGTCGCCATCTTGGCCTACACGTGGCTGGGGTTCTAGCCTGGAATCCTAAGCATCGGGTTTTTCCTTTTGCTGATTTGTATGCCTGAACCTGTGATAAGTAAAGTCTTTTAAAACCTCATCGGATCCCTGAGTGCTCATCCATTCCTCGCCGGCCCGGAGGTAGAAGGGAACTTCGCTTCCCGGCACTGTCGGGGGACCCGCGGTCGCGCCCCGACATTTGGCGTCCCTTGTGCGGGCAACACGAACATCGTCTGGTCTAATTATCATCAGACAGAGATCATCTGCCTCCGAACCGTGAGTAAAATGATGGATATCTCATGGTATAGATACATTGTATCTTTTTATTGGCTCGGAACCATACATAGCCCAGTCTATAAAGTTCCTTTCTGAGAACTACTCTATCTTTTCACAAATCATCTGGGTCCTTGCGATTTTTAAACTGTACCTTTGCGTAAGGACAATGTTTAATAGAGAGAGGGAGGAAAGTAATAAATTGAATGCAATCTTAAGGGACGAGATTTACTCAGCGATTGAAGAAATAAGTGAGGATCATAAAGCTACAGGTAGACTGGTCTTAAAGCTTGAGGACAGAATTATTAAACAGAGTTTAAAATTTGAAAAGAAATTAGAAGAACAGGAAAGTAAAATTATTAACCAGATTTTTAAAATTTGAGGAAAAAATTAGAAGAACAGGATTTAAAATTCAAGGAAAAATTAGAAGAACAGGATTTAAAATTCAAGGAAAAATTAGAAGAACAGGATTTAAAATTCAAGGAAAAATTAGAAGAACAGGAAAGTAAAATTATTAAACAGGATTTAAAATTTGAAGTAAAGTTTGAAGAGCAGAAGAAGGATATCGATAAAATCAGCATTATCTTAGAGGAAGAAATTGACAGACAGAGAGATAGAATAGATGGACAGAAAGAGGAGGTTTGGAAGTTACACATAAGATTGAAAGAACAAAAGGAAGAAACATATAGGAAACTTGAAAACTTAAACCAAGAAATGGATGTGTTACGCAGGGAGATTTCTGATTTCATAACTTATCAATCAGGACCTAGCGCATACCCAATACTGAGGCGTGAACCAACTAAAAGCCGTTCACAAACACGCCCCAAAACTGTAGACTTGAAAAAGGTGTATACATTCCCAGCAAAAAAATTTAAAAAGAATTCTAATGTGGCTGATAACTTAGAGGAGGAACAGGAAAACCCAGAGGAGGCAAATTCCCAAGCTGAAAATCTCCCCCAGAGTTAATACCCTCAATGGGGTAGATGTTCCTCTGCCAGATACTACAAGCTCTGATGAGGAAGAAGGGGAGAAACAGATTAGCTCGAGTCAAAGAGCAAAGCCCAGCAATCTTTCTCATGACCAATCTAAAGATAAAGTAAAACCGATTCATGAAGACTTAAAAATTGAGGCAATAACCCCGTTTAGGAAGGCTTGCGACAGGTTTGGAATATCAAGTCCTTATACTTTAAAATATTTAGCTGATTGGAGCGAAAGTAGTCAGTGGGTATTGGGAGACTTTGAAACGGTAGCCGATACTTGTCTAAACAAATCACAGTACATGCAATGGCATATGTGGTATGCAGATGGGGTTAACCAGAATATTGACACTTTAAGAGAAAAGGAATCAGGCCATACTATAACTTTTGCCATGCTAAAAGGTGAAGGTGAATGGAAAAACAAAGCAAAACAAGCGACATTACCTGAACCTATTTTAAAATTCGTTCGGGAGACAGCATTAAAGGCGTGGGAAAGAGTAGGTTCCAACCCAGAATTTCTAGGTAGCTATACAAAAATTTACCAGGGTCGTGATGAACCATACTTTGATTTTGTTGGGAGATTATGTGAAACAATCCAAAGACAGGTTCAAGACCCAACCACTCAAGAAATCCTAAAACTAAACTTAGCATATGAGAATGCTAATCAAAAATGTCGAGCATTACTATATGGTATTAGGGAAAAGGCTGACCTCATGGGGTATCTAAAGGCCTGTAGAAATGTCGGTTTAACCTCCCATAAAACACAGGATGATATAGAGGCTTATCCCATACAGCAGGAGGATCAGGAGAGGGATGAAATGTCAGACAGCTCTAGGGAGAGAAACAAGTCAGACAGCTCTAGGGAGAGAAACAAGTCAGACAGCTCTAGGGGGGGAGAAACAATAAACTTCAAAGGATAAACAATAATCGGAGAAACTATTCTAATAATCGAAGCTCCACCCCTCGAAGGGCCCCACCTGGACCATGCCCAAGGTGCAGAAAAAGGAAAACATTGGGCCAGAGACTGTCGGTCTTGGAGGCGAAGTCAGCCTCAGGCTTCATCTGGACAGATAACCTGCTTTAGCTGCGGAAAGAAGGGACACACCCGTAGAGATTGCCCATCTTCTACAATTATCAATACAGGGCAACATTCTAATAATCCCTTTATAGGAAATGTTACATGGGCCCCCTCCCAGGTTCCACAAGCTCCATGCAGGCTCAAATAACATCTATGCCTCCCCTAATGCGGGAAACTGGGTGGGGGCCAGCCCCAGGCCCAGCTGAATCCAGGGGCACTCTCCTTCATTCCACCTGCCCAATATCCTCCGAATCAGAATCCACAGAATTACAGTCAATAAATGCTCTCTGGCCTACCCCATCAGGCAGTGGCAGTCTCGACATTCTCTGCCCTAAGACTGTCACAATATACCCAAGTCAAGACCCCTACATGCTAAAAACAGGGATAAAAGGACCTGCCTCCCCAGGTAGTATGGGTTTAATTCAGGGAGCGATTGGCTGAAATTTAAGGGAATTATGGTGCATTTCGGACTTCTGGATCCTGAATCTCATGGAGAGATAATACTGTCAATATCTGTGCCAACTAAATGGACTTTTTAAAAAAGGGGAACCACTTGCTAAACTATTATTATTTTTTGAGGATCCGTGTAGTCCCGTCCGAACACCCTACAGCTGGTGGCTTAAACAGTACCAACCATTCTGCCAACTTCATTGTTGGTTATGCAGCCACACAGAACCAAGCCCACCAGCCACCTGCTAACTATCTAGTTGGGTACACTGCCAGAATTTCTCAGGCCAAGCGGCCGGTTATACCCATCGAAATTTATAAAAGGAAATTCAAAGGCATGTTGGATACAGGGGCAGACATATCCATAATCTCCACCAAGTATTGGCCCCTCTAACTGGGCCCTAAAGAAAGTGTCCCATAGCCTGAGCGGGGTAGGCAATATCTCCTCCTCTCTTCTCCGACAGAGTGCCAGGTGGCTGCCGTGTATTGGCCCTGAAGGGAATGTAGCCATGGTCCAGCCTTATATAGCCCCTATGCCTTTAACTTTATGGGGTCGAGACATGCTGGAGCAGTGGGGGCAGTAATCCACATACCTCGTCCAATTCCCGTCGAGCACCAATTCCAGCTCTCCATAATAAGCCTAACACCGGGAGTAACCCTTTTTAATTGGGGCCGCTGTGGTTAAGCGCCCACTACCTATCCGCATTCAGTGGAAGTCTGACAAACCTATATGGACACCACAGTGGCCCCTCAATACCAAAAAGTTAGAGGCGCTAACAAATCTAGTGGAAGAACAGCTGAAATTAGGACATATTGAGGAAACGTTTTCAGAATGGAATTCCTCCTGTTTTTGTAATACAGAAAAAATCAGGCAAATGGCGTTTGCTGATTGACTTAAGGAATGTAAATTCTACTATGGTCCCCATGGGGAGCCCTACAACCTGGGCTCCCTCTCCAGCAGCTATTCCTAAGGATTGGCCGCTAATTATCATAGATTTAAAAGACTGCTTTTACAGCATACCTATCCACCCAGATGATCAGAAAAGGTTTGCATTTTCAGTCCCTTCCATTAATCATAAAGGTCCTTTACGTAGGTTTCAGTGGACAGTATTGCCCCAAGGAATGACTAATTCACCTACGATGTGTCAACACTTTGTTGATGAGGTTTTGCGACCCATTCGTGCTAAATTTCCTGGTGCATACATCATCCACTACATGGATGATATCCTGCTAGCTTGTGATAATTCCAGAGATCTCCAGAATTTATATAATGATGTAATGACAGTTTTACCAGAGGCTGGCTTACAAGTAGCTCCGGAGAAAATCCAGATGCAGCCTCCATATGAATATTTGGGCTATGCTCTTGACCGCACTACAGTGCGTCCTCAAAAGATCTCCATTAGTCAGAAAAGGCTCAAAACCTTGAATGATTTTCAAAAACTGCTGGGGGATATCAACTGGGTGCGCCCTCCCTTGGTATTCCTAACTGTGAGCTCAGTAACCTGTTCCGCACCCTTGAAGGTGATCCTGCTCTAAATAGCCCAAGGCAGCTAACTCCTAAAGCTCAGAAGGAATTAGATTTTTTCATGAATCGGCTTCAAAAATCTTACCTCTCCAGATTTAATCCCGGAGAAAAGGTATGGTTCTTGGTCTTCAACACTCCCGAGTCTCCAACTGCTGCTATAGCCCAATTATCTGGACCGTTAGAATGGGTTTACTTACATAACAAGCAGAATCGTACTGCTACACCTTACCTTGAGATGATAGCTAACCTTATAATTAAGGGAAGATCAAGAACCCAAGTATTACTTGGACATGATCCCCATGTAATTGTACTACCTGACCCTAAAAAAGAAATTGAAGCTGTTTTACCACTCAGTGAAATCCTTCAAAGAGCTTTAGCAGATTTTTCAGGAGAAATATCTTATCATTACCCAGCTGGAAAAACCTGGGAATTTCTGAAAAGGACACCTTTTGTAATTTCCACCATTGTCCGCTCCTCTCCCATTCCTGATGCTCCAGTGTATTATATTGATGGCTCCTCTTCAGGAAGGGGTGGAATTACAGGTCCTTCGTTGACCACTACTGTGCATACAAATTATAAATCTGCCCAACAAGTGGAACTCGCCACCCTGATACATTTACTATCCCATGTATCTGGCCCATGTAATGTGGTGAGTGATTCTGCATATGTAGTTGGTTTATTTCCTGGAATTGTCACTGCTTCTTTAAATGCCCATAATCCTATAATTCAGGAGCTGCTCCATAAACTACAAGATCTCCTCCGAAATAGAACATTCCCTATATACATCTCCCACATCCGTTCTCACAGCCGACTCCCGGGCCAATGGTTCGAGGAAACGAAGCAGCAGATCTCTTGGCAGCACCAGTATTTAAATCAGCTGAGGAAGAGCACCAGACTCTACATACAAATGCCCGCCGCCTTCATGTACACCATGGCATCCCATGGAGACAAGCTAGACAAATTGTCCGCAACTGTCCTGTCTGTGCTCCTTTACATTGTACATCTCATGTAGCAGGAGCAAATCCCTCGAGGTTTACAGACAAACCAATTGTGGCAGATGGATATAACTCATACTAACTTATTTCCCAACAAACCTTTCCTTCATGTGGTCATCGATACATATTCCCGGTTCATATGGGCTGTTCCTATGACGTCTGAAAGAGCTAAATCTGTTTGTTCATTTTTACTCCAGTGCTTCTCCGTCATGGGTATTCCCCATACCATAAAAACAGACAATGGTCCTGCTTACACCAGCAAAACCTTCAAATCCTTTTGCGAGGAATGGCAGATCAAACATATTACAGGAATTCCATATAATCCACAAGGACAAGGAATAGTTGAACGTGCCCACAGAACACTTAAAACTCAGCTATTAAAGCAACGAAAAACAAGCATGCCTCCAATGGATTCTTTATCTTTAACATTATTCACCTTAAACTTCTTAAATATACCTCAAGGAGATCCCTATACCGCGGCTGAACGTCACTTTCAAGAAGATATGCAAACTCAAAACAGTCAATTCACCTATCTGGGTGAAAATTGATGATAAATGGATTGCAGGTCACCTCCTCATTCGGGGAAGAGGCTATGCTTTCATTTCTACAGACGATAACCCTGCCAAGAAACTCTGGGTCCCTCTGCGACTTGTTAAGACTAGAATTCTCCAAGAATCAGAAAACAACTAATTCTTTCAATATAAAGTCTTAAATTTTAAATTGCAAGTTGCTGTTTAAACTTCCTGGATTGGTTCCTTTTAATAATGATCTTGTTTTGCAGTCTGTGATCATGGTTCATGTCTAATATCTTGCCTTACAGCCTAAATATTTTCTTTCTAAAAAAAAAAAAAAAAGGGTGGAAAAATGGGTGGACTCTGATCACAGTGCTCATTACAAAAAATGTTTGCTAAATCAATAAAAATTGTTTTTCTAATGATTCTGTTCACAGGATGAGATATTCGAATCCAGTAAACCTGCGCTACAGTGCTCAATACTCCGAGACTCCTAAAACAGTGCTCGCTAAAAATTTAATAATTTGCAAAACTAATTTTTCCCAATGCCTCTATTCACAGGAAAAGACACTTTCTCACCATCATTTGCCGGCTTTATATTTATGAAGCGCTTGACTCGTTACCATTTATCACCCTAAATGGGTCACATATACAGCTGTAAGATATTGATCGATCAAATGTATGTGTGCGGGTGTGTGCATGTGGTGGCCACCATTATGTTTGTGATTAATGTTGTGTCTATGTTATGTCTCAACTACTACCTTCTCAATTTCTGACCACTACAAACCTCTATTACATTCATCAACTCCACTGCTGATCCACTAGATTTATCAATTTTAAAATCATCAATTCTCATACTTATTTCCCTGCTCCCACCCATGTTGGAGCTTCTTTTATGTTCTCTTCTCTCCATCCCAGACTTGAATCCCTACAAAGCCTTAAAAATCTCTACTTGTGATTAACCTCGAAAAGTGTTTTTGTCTCCGCCTAAGCTACAGGTACAGTTACCGGTGCCAATGTTCCCTTGCTGAAGAAGCCCTGCAAGACGCCCACACCGATGTTCCAGACACCTGCTCCAGCGCTCAAGACTCCTGTTCCAGAGTTCAAGATACCACACCGATGTTCCAGACACCTGTTCCAGCACTCAAGACTCCTGTTCCAGAATTCGAGATACTTGTTCCAGTGTTTCTGAGACCTGATCCAGTGTTCCTGACAATTTAACGAGTTCCTGATCGCTGCTCTCCAGAGACTCATACCTCATATGATCACCGCTATTGCTGTTCCAGAAGTAGCCCCACAGACTTTTACACAAAAATATAGCAAATTGACTCTCACAAATTATGGACAGTGCAAACTATAGTCCGTTATAATCAGACAGCTAAAAACACTTTGTCTTGAACTTTGCTTTGGGTCCAAAAACAAAGTTAGGATCCTAAAGTAACATGTATTATCATTTTGTAATTCGAATTGTTTTTTTCTTATCTTAATTTTTCTGTACATTACTAAATATTTCTTACCTTTTCAATTTTTATTAGTAAACTAATCAGGGGAGTTGTTGCAGGACTCCTTTAAGGGCTGCTGCATTAGCACACTAAAGGGCCTAGGTGAGGTGCAGGGAGGGATTATCTAAGGACATTTAACACTCCCTGCTTTCCATAACAATGGGAGGAAGGTCTGAGTTGAAGGGATATAAACTAGCCGGTTTTCACTCTCGCGCGCTTCTTTGGGGGCTTCTGCTCGCTGTGAGCCGTTTGCCCTGCTTGGAAGTTTTTCTTCTCCTTTCCCAAAGCCTATGCACGTGGTGGTCGCCATCTTGGCCTACACGTGGCTGGGGTTCCTAGCCTGGAATCCTAAGCATCGGGTTTTTCCTTTTGCTGATTTGTATGCCTGAACCTGTGATAAGTAAAGTCTTTTAAAACCTCATCGGATCCCTGAGTGCTCATCCATTCCTCGCCGGCTTCGGAGGTAGAAGGGAACTCGCTTCCCGGCACTGTCGGGACCTCCGCGGTGCGCCCGACAATATACTATATAATATTCTTTTATATGGTCTTTCTTTAAAAAATGGAATCTCCCTGTATAACTCAGGAGTCCTTGGGTCTCCTCCAGGCAGCTTTCTTCTACCTTAGTCAAGCGTCCAGTGATTTGGACTCAACACTATTCGTCTCAGGACACATGACAGAGCTCACTAGGGTGACTAAATGCCCAGTGGTGCCTTGGAGTTCACACAGTATCAAGAATTGAATGTGGGGGGCAGAGTGATGGTCCAGCGGGTAGGGTGTTTGCCTTGCTCACGGCCGTCCTGTGCTGGCCCGGTTTGATCCCCGGCATTCCATATGGTTCCCGAGCACCGCCAGGAATAATTCCTGAGTGCAGAGCCAGGAGAAACCCCTGAGCATCGGGGGGTGTGACCCCCCCCCCAAATAAAAAGAATTGAACATGGGGCCTCATGCTTGCGCAGAGATATACTCCAACTACTGGAGTTATCTCCTAGCCCCAGTTATTTACTTTAATTTGTTCTTTCTCTTTGTCTCTCTCATTCTACCTTTTTTTTCTGCAAATTGATTTGGTTAACAAAAAGAGAAAGAAAGTGTCCTCTTCATTCTGAATTTAACTCCCATGTGTTTAAATATCATTGTTGGTTATCGTTAGTAACTAATTTAGGTTGTATTCAGTAATAATCTGATAAAAATAAAAGTAGTTATAAGAATGATGACTCATTTTGGTGTTATTTTAAAGTATTTAAGTAAGAAATGTTTCTCTATAATGGTTCTACATTAAAACAGAAAAATATATTTTTAAATGAAAATAATTTAGAAATTTAAATTTTTTGGTCAATAATTATGTTAAAATGTCAAACAAACAGTATTCTAGGATATCTAAAGCATCTCAGTAAGATTGGCAAAAATTTTTTTTCTAAATTTGGCAAATATAGTTCTTTCTAATAGTCTTATGGTTTTATATTTTTTTTACTTTATATTATTTGTGTTTCAAATTAAGCAGTGCTATGGAAGTAGTGTGTATTTGCTAGGTTTGCCTATTTAAATAATTTGATCATATTATAGATAAGGAAGTCTATTTGAAGCTAAATGTTGTAGTTATTTTCTCACTTTCTCAAGTATTAGAATGCTACATTTAATATCTCCCATGTAATTAAATATCCAGAGTCAACACTATATTAAAATTGAGTTTGAAACATTGTTTTAACCTTAAGAAACACCAAGACTTTTTCTATTTTGTCACAAGTTTATTACTATGACAAAAAAAATCCTAAATAATCTTTGTAAATAGTTTAGTGATGCTTATATTTTTTAATTCCATAGACACTGTTGTTTTTAATGATAATGTTTGTCATTTTATTTCATAGAGATCTATTTCTGGTTCCTAAATGTTTCTATGCTTATGTTTGTTCATTTTCATTAATGTTTTTAATGTTCCTAGCTAGACTGCAGTTTTAGTTTTTACTGTCTTGTTCACATCAGTTTCTCACAGCTTGGAGTTTACCTGGAGTCATAAAATTCTGAGTCTCTGACCTAAACTCTAATGATGTAGAACACTACATTCTTCCATAGGGCTCACAGGGATTAATAGGAGGTTGTGTACTTTGTATCACGTGCTGTAATGAATATATACTGAACTTTGTGGAATGGTTATGAGATAGATAGGCCTAATTAAAAGGAAAAGAGATGATATGTCGGATCACATAAATAAAATGATCAGGGGAGATAGTACTGCAGATCGCTACTTAAATCTGAGAATCCCACTGAGTATTTGCAATGTTCTCTTAGCTAACGGCCATAAATAAGCATCCATCCATCCAAAATAATTAACTTTTATATCTTTAAGGCAGAGTGTGGAAGTAGAAACCTGAAACAATTAATGGATAATGGATTACACAGCGGAGGGACAAGGGATATGTCTTCCAAGGTTAAATAATAACTTTTTATAATTGAATAAAATTTAATAGAATGTATTTGAAAAATAAAATTAAATTTTGCCCCAACTTATCTTCACTCTCACAATGCCAGCTGGTTTCAGAGTCCTGAGGACCGAGAAGCTGAGCTGTTCTAATGCAGAAGAGTTAAGACAAAGCATGTCCGTTGTGAATGGTAGCTTATAGGACCAGATAGCAAAAGATTCTTTAGTCCTTTAGGAATCAGCAGATCAGAACAAGATGGAGATAAAAAATCACCCATCATGGGCTGTACAAGACAATTACAGCATATTTCCTTCCCAGACAAATTCTGTCTAGTTAAGCAGATTAATTCCTGTGTTTATGCAGATATATCCCTTGGAATCAAAACTTGTTCTTAATCAAAAAGTAGTTTTTCAGAAACATAACATCTAAAGAGCTCTGCATTTATGCAAAGCTAAGGGTTTAAACACAGGGGCTAAAAAGATTTTAGACAACTAGGGACTAAGAGAGGCAGCAAGTCTTGCCAATCCCAGTGTGATCCCTGGCACTACATGGCTTTCCACACTCACCAGCTGGAGCTCTGGGTCCCTCATAAGCATGGCAGCATGTGACTTTGGAGAGCTCCACTATAGCACCATGGGAGTGACCTGTGTGATATCCACTGTAGCAAGACCTGAGCAGCGAAGTATCCTTGACTTCTCCTGATGCGGGAAGGCTGAGAGTCACTGGGAGGGACCCTAGGGTTTCCTGAAGACCACTTGTGAGACCTAAAAAAAATAACATAACTATATAATATTTTTGGCTTCTTTATTTATTTATTTTTTGATGGGAAGTCACACCCAGTGATACTCAGAGGTTACTCCTGGCTTTTCATTCAGGACTTACTCCTGGAGGTACTCAGGGAACCATATGGGATGTCGGGGATCGAGCCCTGGTCTGGGGTGTGCAGAGCAAATGCTCTACCAACTGAACTAACACTCAGGGCCTCATAAGTATATGATATTATATGATTCCATGAGTGCAATCATGTTCTTACATTTAACCTACTGTTTTCATTTTCTAATTGCATATATTTTTATTATTCCCACTCCAAAATCTTTATCTCCTAGGCCCACTCCATCCTATTAGCACTCAATATCTTAACATATCACCTATTCTAAGTATCTTCTTTAAACAAAAGTTGTTCTGTTAATTTCACTTTAAGGCAACTTTTTATTCTAATCTTGAATCTAGAATGCATGTTATAGTGGTAACTTAAGTATCATTACTGCATGAATGAAAAGGAAATTCATTCTTTTTTCTTAGAGGAAATTGATAAGGTTTTCCTCCATTTTCCTTAGCATCCCCAATGACAGACCAGTTTTATACCATTTTGAGAAGTGGGCTATTTCAATAAAGAAGAAATTTTATTTGAAATAATAAGAAGAAACAAAGAATTTTGCTTTTGAGGGCTCAAAGAAAACTCCCAAATGTTGAATGGATAAAACTCATATGTGATTTTGATAACTTAGGTTAAAAATATTTTGGGTGTGAGGAAATGCAATTCAAGAGATCTATTATGAGTATATGTTTCAAAAGATATTCAGCACAGCTGTTGAAAGTTTAGCTAGAATGTTGATGAACGTAGACAACAGAAATCTTTCAGTGGACAAAATAATTATTATAGTTTTATCTTTGTGTGACTAAGAAAAAGCCCCTCTGAAAAATTTTCAGAAATGTAGAAATTTTAATAAGTATGTACAGTATTTTAGAAATATTGTTGAAGTTCAGGTCTTTTATGATATTTTTATATCAAAACACTACTGTCTCAGCATAAGTTTTACTTAACAACTTTCACAAAAGATGCCAAAAATAAAGCCATCTCTAGTCCTACTTTTGAGGATTATTGACTCAATAATTTCAATCAAATGCAACAATTAGATAGCAATGAAGAAAATGTGACAGTGCCAAAGTGAAAATCTCTTTCCCTTGTTGAAGATATGCATGTAGATAAAGGAGACAGATTTGACAAATTGAACAAAGAGTAAAGCTATTGAATAAAAACACAGCAATATCCTCTTTTCTTAGAGACTTATTGTTCGGACCATGAATGCTCCATTGTTTGGGTTCACCTCTACAGGATCTACTATCAATTAAGTCAGCAAGACTACCTGTTTTCCATTTCCTTTGAATCTTTCATAAAGTCAATGGGTGAGTGGTTATTCTTAGTTTATGTTAATGTCAGCTGTTCTTTGATATTGGATAACCATTGTACAAAACATCGACTTTTCTTCTTTCCTTTGTCAGCATCTAATCACAACAACCAACACTAGAGATGAGAAGGAAAACACAAATAAGTAAAAATGAACACTAAAAAATATACATCATTTAAAGTTAAAGTCTACTTCAGTTTTTACCTATATATGTACTTCACAAGCAAATCAGTGAACTACATCACTATTACCTGTTTATCATGAGAGTAGGGAGAGATTTCAGAATGAAGGTATTCAAAATTTCCTGAAGTTATTTAGGAATAAATAATGCTTCTATTATGACAGACATATCTAATGGAATAATTGTTACTTTCCTTCTAAAGTATAGAAAAAATGTACTACCTTACTAGTAGCAACATATTTTTTGCACATAATTTTAACTAAGAAGGTGAAAATTGCACTTCTATCTTATTATTAATGAACTAAAATTTATTAAGTATTAAATTAAAATGATGGTTCAAAACAAATTTATTTTGATGAAACAGGTATCTATTTTTCAAAGTAATAAAATTATATGCTTTAGTTTTAAATAGT